>JAJOOS010016624.1:0-25715 GCA_029582725.1 Solanum chiquidenum
CGGATTTTGAGATATATGGAAATTACAATTAAAGGTGTTTCCGAAGCACATTTTTAAGAACTTTTTGGGTCAAATTCAAATATAATCATTTCATTAGTTCTCGACTCCAAACTCACATATGAGGCTCTAGTTTCACTCTATCATTTTTCGAGTCGTTACAAACACTATGCGATGCCTCTCAAGCATATCTTTGTTCATTGGATATGAAGATTGCTACTAGGAACCTTTACTCAACTATGTGAAGGATCCGATCCCGTGAGAATTAACTGTGGGAAAACCCATACTCTACTACGTAAGAGTTCCCCCTTTAACTTGGATAGTCCTCACATCAACTAGGTGTGGCTCTCCTTTCTTCTTGGAATCCGGACTCTATCTTGTGTGACACTCCATCTCATTGTCAATATCCACTTGGAGCCATGCATACACCCCAAGGTTTACTTGTTAAGCCTTGCTTAACACTCATCTCTCCTGGAAGGACGTCCTTGACAATCCATCCATGCTCAAGTGATCCTATCACTTTCATCTATCAAGCATTTATAAGGTAAGTTAGGTTAATATAAGCTTTTCACCACAATTCAACCTATTAGACTTCTATTCTCTTTTAGACTTTACTCTCAAAGCCTTAGCATCACTAGGTAATCACCTTAGTCTCACCCTAAATTCCTAACTATCATGATCACAAATCCTACTCTCAAGGTTTCTTTCTTCATCTCTTCTTTATACCTAGATTTCAAGGTAATTTGATAACATCTTTCATTACTAGGTGATTCTATTCTTAATTGATCCTAAAGGTTCAATTCTAACTTTACAAGTCAAGATCAGCCATATACAATAGAATCTGGTTCAATTCATGATTAGATGATCCTAACTTTTATCAATTACAACACACAACATTGAATTAGGAAGATCACATATGAACCTTCAACTTTGCCTCTAATGGCATAAACCACAAAGATCACATTCATCAATTTAGATTAGGGTTCATCATAGGAATCACATGAAATCATCAAATTCTCATCAATAAAATCTAAATCAATCAATATTGGGTGATATCCACTAGATTGGAATCACACCTAAGCCCTACCCACAATGCAATCACAACCCTAGCTAGAATTGGGTTTTTTAATTCACAATTGAGGGGAATCTATGGGGTCTCCATGGGTGGAAGAACCCATGGATGAATAAGATTCACATACCTTCAATCAAATCCCCAAACAAAGCTTGAATCAATGGTAAAAATCTCCCTAAGCTGCTGCCCTAACTTCCCTTCTTCTTCTTCTTCTTCTAGAGAGAGGATTTCTTGGGGAATAATTTGGGGTCTTAAGATGAATGGCTAAAAGTGATTAGTTTAGGGTCTATTAAATATTTATAGGAGGTAAATTAACTAACTAATCTCCCCTCCTAACCCCTAAACTAATTACTAAACTAACCCCAAAACACTAACTTAAAAACTAAAAGCTGAAAATTGGGTAGACCTACGAGACCTCCACCTACGGATTGTAAGTAGAGTGATGGGCCGTACTGTGCCTTCGTTGTTTGTGTCTAGGACTTGGTCATGGGATCTAAGGCTCCCGAGATTAAGTTTGACCTACGGAGCAGACTTATGGGGCATCGTTTGATTTAAGGGGCGTCACTTGCCTCCGTAAGTCAAGCTGTTTTTGACAACTTTTGGCCAATGTTGGGGTCCTCCTCAAGGACCCCTAGGGTGGTCCTTGGGGGGTCGTACCCGGACGTTTAACCCCTATTTATGTCCATCTAAGTATAGGGGACATTTATATTTATTTTAACCCTCATACAACGCTCTAAAAGTCCACTACAAGACCCTACAACACACTAGTTCATCTCACTAGTTCAACTTACTAGTTTCCGGGCGTTATGATCGTTTCTTGACGTTTGACCTCTAAAATCACCAAACTAACTTCAAAAGCCATTATTCATCATTTAGGAAAGTATCCAACTATACACTAACATGTGAGGCTCTAGTTCAACCTATTAGATCGAGTCAAGCCTTAGCTAGGTCTTACTATATTTTACGGGGTGTTACATTATCCCCCACTTAGGAACATTCGTCCTCGAATGACACTTCAAACACTTTATAAAGTCTAAGCTCTAACTTAACAGTCCACTATGCATGAATTACATCTAATTCACATATCAGGGAAGAAAACTTACATTCCGAGCTAAACACATTCATTGTGACACAAGGGAGTAGAAACTACTTCTACCAATCCAGAATGCACTAAACTCCATATCTATTCATTCTCAAGGAGGAACTAACATCTACTAGATAAAACATGCTCAACACATAAACATGGGGTCTAAATGCAAAATTCTATTCATAAAGCATTTATCTATTGAGTAAATCTTTCAACTCAAAACTAGGGCATGCTCATAGTCCCACTCATGATGCCTATATGCAACTCTATTCACATGAACCACAACATGAGGAAACAATGCATAAAAGTCATTTCTAACAAGACCTAAGCAATTTCATGAACAAGCATATAAGGAAATCATGGCCACAGATAAGGCACACAATGACCCTACTAGATAGGCACACTATCCCCCACTTAGGAGTAAGTCTACACAAACCTTTCTAAACATCATGCATACTAAAAATAACTTCAAAATCCAACATAACAAGTCATAAAAGACAAGAAATCTAGAAATTTTCTAAAACATGAAAGAAACACATACTGGAAAAGGACATGAGGAGATCACTCTTGATCTTCTCTAGATTGGATAGCATAAAACCTATTCTTCTTTTGCGTACCCTCTTACGGGTCACTAGAGTCAACTTTCTTATCCTCCCTTCCCTTAGCCTTAAGAACCGGGCAATCTCTCATTTTATGCCAAACCTTCCCACACCCATAGCACCCATCCATGCCGGCGAGGCACTTACCATAATGGATCCTCCCACACTTGGAGCAAGTAGGCTTGGGAAAAGGAGACCCACTACCCTTCTCTTTATCAAACCTAGAGGTGTTGGAAGAAACTTGGCCGGAATATCTTGGTTTAGTCCCAGGCCTATCTTGTCCATCGGACCTAGCATTAGAAAAATTCCCTTCATTGGTCCTAGCCCTCTTTACCTCCCTATTCATCTTCTTGAGCTTTTTCTCCTCAATTTGTTCGGTATGAACCATAAGGCCTGAAATGTTCATACTAGGGATGAGCATTGCCTAACGACACTCATTCTCCACCAATTCGGACACTCCCATCACAAACTTATTCAATCTAGACCTTGAGTCCGCCACTAGGGTTGGGGCATACTTAGACAATTGGGTGAACTTAAGACTATATTCCTTCACACTCATACCTCCTTGGCGGAGGTTGATGAATTCTTGCATCTTCCTCTCCCTTAACTCTAGGGGGAAAAACCTATCAAGGAATGCTTCCTTGAACCCTTCCCACTCTATTGGGCCTGCTCCTAATGGCCTATTATCTTTCCATTATTCATACCAAATTTGAGCTATATCCCTCAATTGGTAAGCGGCTAGTTCCGCTTTCTCTACCGTAGTCAAATCCATGATAGCAAGCACCTTATACACCTCATCTATGAAACCTTGAGGGTCTTCCTCCACCTTGGAGCCATAAAATTCCGGAGAGTTCATCCTCAAAAACTCTCTCACCCTCAAAGCAGCCATATTCACATTAATAGCCGGAGAAACTAATTCCCTATTGACTTGGGCTGTCACGGCTTGAGTCAATATTTGGAGAGCCGCCCTTATCTCCACATTAGTCATAGTCCCTACTTCATTAGGAACTTGAGGGGGAGCTTGGTGTGGAAAATAGGAACCTCTTGCTCCTCATCAACTTACTCAACTCTCCTAGCATTAGCCCTTGTATTAGCCATACCCTGAAAAACAACAGCACAGATAAGAAGAAGGGCCTACCAAAGCCAAACTCTATGGAACGACTAAAAGAATGAAGAAGTGAGACTTTTCCTAAGCATCCAATAGCCTCCTATTCATAAATGTGTCGCGACTCACATCCATGAATAAGACTCTACTCATATATGGTTTGAGACAACCTAAAAAGTTTCCCAAAACCTTATGCTCTGATACCAAATTTGTCATGACCCGAGAGCACCCTCTAGTCATAACATGGCGTAATTGACCCCAAAGGGGTCGTATACAAGCCCTTAGCACATTCTTAACATAAGATAATAGAATTCAAAACTTTACAATCGAAGTCTTATCTCATAAAAACAATAAGCGGAAGTCTTTCTATACTCTTTGTCAAAAACCATCTATTTAAAACTCAAGAATAAAAGTCATTGGGATGCAGCCCATACAAAATCTAAAACATGAAAATACATACATAAAGGAAATGTGGTTGTTGTCCTCGAAGCTATGAGGACTCACCAATTCCTCAACTCTTCTAACTCCTTGAAACTCTAGCCTCCAATAGCAACTCAAAGCTCCAACCCTACGTTTGGTTAGAATGTAGGCAATATGCGTTAGTACAAAAGGTACTAAGTATGAAAGCTAGCACAATATCGTAAAAGCATCTCCAAATGGTTAGTCAACATAAGACATAAGAATAAGAGACAATAATATAAACACAAGCATCATATAATACAAGTCAAACTAAGACATAGTAAATGAGCATAAGAGAACATCATATTCATGACAAGGTCTATACTTAGACCTACAAAGTTACACACCTCAACCCTAAGTATTTCATATTACAAGAGAACTACTCACAAGCCACCTCCAAGTATACTTGTGCAATGCAAGGATAGTATCACATACTACCATCCAAGCTAAGTACCTCTCTTTGGTCATTCTTGGGCATAGTCCACCTTCATATTCAAGACCTAGGTTTTCATGTCATCTTAACATAGTCTATATACATGGTCCACTCTAAACCTTCTCTATGCCATAAGGGTACCATACTTCTACGTAACAACAAGACACACTTGTGCAATGCATGAAAGGCATCCCATACTACCCTTCACACTAAGCATATCCTTGAAGTCATCCTAGTCATATCCACCCTACTTTGGCCTCCTTATTAAATTTACTCTCTTAACTAAGGAATCTCTCACCTTTAGTCAACTATAACTAGGAAAGGCAACTCTAGTCCAATCCTATCTCAAGGCTTTTCTTTAATGACCCTAAGTCATACTTTGTGCCATGCACTCTTAGCATCCCATAATGCTAATCGTGGTAAGTATTACTTTTAGGTCATATTACTAGTTCTTGTTGGTTTGGAACCTAGTTCCCCTCTTCATATTTAGAAGCCTATGAGGTACTCTCTCTCAAGCACATCTTAGTTCATTAGTAGTTTGAACCCTAGGAGATACTTCTTTTAGTATGTCTAAGTTCCTTCTTCACATGGACCCTATGAGATACTATCTTAAGCATGTCTAAGTCCATCTATACTCTTGAACAATATGACTTACTTCATTAAGTAAGTCTTAGTTCATTATCCTTTAAACACTATGAGATGCCTCTCAGGCATGTCTTAGTTCATTGGATATGGAGATTAGTACTAGGAACCTTTACTCAACTATGTGAAGGATTCGATCCCATGATAACTAACTGTGGGAAAACCCATACTCTACTACGTAAGAGTTCCCCCTTTAACTTGGATAGTCCTCACATCATCTAGGTGTGGCTCTCCTTTCTTCTTGTAGTCCGGACCCTATCCTGTGTGACACTCCATCTCATTGTCAATATCCACTTGGATCCAAGCATACACCCCAAGGTTTACTTGTTAAGCCTTACTTAACACTCATCTCTCATGGAAGGACGTCCTTGACAATCCATCCATGCTTAAGTGATCCTATCACTTTCATCTATCAAGCATTTATAAGGTAAGTTAGGTTAATATAGACCTTTCACCACAATTCAACCTATTAGACTTCTATTCTCTTTTAGACTTTACTCTCAAAGCCTTAGCATCACTAGGTAATCACCTTAGTCTCACCCTAAAGTCCTAACTATCATGATCACAAATCCTACTCTCAAGGTTTCTTTCTTCATCTCTTCTTTATACCTAGATTTCAAGGTAATTTGATAACATCTTTCATTACTAGGTGATTCTATTCTTGATTGATCCTAAAGGTTCAATTCTAACTTTACAAGTCAAGATCAACCATATACAATAGAATATAGTTCAATTCATGATTAGATGATCATAACTTTGATCAATTACAACACACAACATTGAATTAGGAATATCACATATGAACCTTCAACTTTGCCTCTAATGGCATAAACCACAAAGATCACATTCATCAATTTAGATTAGGGTTCATCATAGGAATCACATGAAATCATCATGTTATTATCAATAAAATCTAAATTAATCAATATTGGGTGATATCCACTATATTGGTATCACAACCAAGCCCTACCCACAACGCAATCACAACCCTAGCTAGAATTTTCTGCGTTCACAATTGAGGGGAATCTATGGGGCCTCCGTGGGTGGAAGAACCCATGGATGAATAAGATTCACATACCTTCAATCAAATCCCCAAACAAAGCTTGAATAAATGGTGAAAATCTCCCTAAGATGCTTCCCTAACTTCCTTTCTTCTTCTTCTTCTAGAGAGAGGATTTCTTGGGGAATAATTTGGGGTCTTAAGATGACTGGGTAAAAGTGATTTGTTTAGGTTCTATTAAATATTTATAGGAGGTAAATTAACTAACTAATCTCCCCTCCTAACCCCAAAACTAATTACTAAACTAACCCCTAAACACTAACTTAAAAACTAAAAGCTGAAAACTGTGCAGACCTACGAGACCTCCACCTACGGACCGTAGGTGGAGTGATGGGCCGTACTGTGCCTTCGTTGTTTGGGTGCGGGACTTGGTCATTGGATCTAAGGCTCCCTAGACTAATTCCTGACCTACAGACAGACTTACGGGGCGTCGTTTGATTTAAGGGGCGTCACTTCCCTCCGTAAGTCAAGCTATTTTTTACAGCTTTTGCCGAATGTTGGGATCCTCCTCAAGGACCCCTAGGGTGGTCCTTGGGGGGTCGTACCTGGACGTTTAACCCCTATTTATGTTGATCTAAGTATAGGGGGCATTTATCTTCATTTTAACCCTCATACAACACTCCAAAAGTCCACTACAAGACCCTACAACACACTAGTTCAACTTACTAGTTTCGAGGCGTTATGATCTTTTCTTGATGTTTGACCTCGAAAATCACCAAAGTAACTTCAAAATCCATTATTCATCATTTAGGCAAGTTTCCAACTATAAACTAACATGTGAGGCTCTAGTTCAACCTATTAGATCGAGTCAAGCCTTAGCTAGGTCTTACTATATTTTACGGGATATTACACAATATCTCCCTCTTGGGGACATTCATCCTCGAATGACGATCTAGACACCTCATGGAAGTAAAGACTCAAGACTAGCAGCCCATCATGCATGCAACATCGAAATAATGCACAATTCAAAAGGGGAAACATCAACTCCATCTCAAACATAATCAATTCATCACAAGGAAGTAGGAACTACATCTAACAACCAATTATGCGTGAAATCTTAACATTTCCCATGTTCATAGGAGCAACTACCTTCTCCAAGCTTTAAAGAATGCTCAACACAATCTCATGAAACCAGTAGCCCATTTACTCAAGAAAAGCATATACATATAAAGTATGTTCATCAATTACTCTCATGGAGTCAAATAGGCAACTCATACTAAATGCAAAACAACATGAGGAACATCTATCATGAAAACTAATTTTCTTACTAAACATGAATTTCTCAAGAACATGCATAACATATGGAAATCATGAAAACACATAAATCACACATGACTCCTAACAAGAAAACTCAAGAGGAACTCATTATCTCAAGCTTAAATAGGAGTAGAAGGAAAGAGATGATATCGGGACTTCATTACGGACTCGACCTCCCAATTATTACTCTAAACTAGGTGATTCCTCCATAATACCTTCACGGAGGCAACTTCCTTGTTTCTCAACCTGTTGACTTGTCGGTCTAAGATCTCAACCGGTACCTCTTCATAAGCAAGATTCTCCTTAATCTCTAAACCCTCTAAGGGAACTATGGTTGATAGATCCCCAATACATTTCTTCAACATTGAGACATGGAACACCGAATGCACTAATGCCAACTAATTTGGCAAATCTAACTCATATGCAACCTTGCCGACATGCCTCAAAATCTCATAAGGACCCACAAATGGGGGACTAAGTTTCCCCTTCTTACCAAACCTCACAACACCCTTCATGGGTGAGATTTTCAAATAAATCCAATCATGGACATCAAATTCAAGATCTCTCCTTCTAACATCGGCATAGGACTTTTGCCGACTTTGGACCGTTTTCAACCTCTCTCTAATAACCCAAATCTTCTCAATTGCCTCATGCACCAATTCCGGACCTAGGAGAGAAAATTCCCCCACTTCAAACTATCCTATAGGAGACCTACATCTCCTACCATAGAGAGACTTAAATGGAGCCATGTCGATACTCAAATGATAACTGTTATTAAAAGCAAACTCAACTAACGACATATGGTCATCCCAATTACCCTTAAAATCTATCACACATGTCCTCCAAAGTTTGAATGATGCATTTCGCTTGAACATCCGTTTGAGAGTGAAAAGATATGGTAAGCTTCACCTTCGTGCCTAGCCCCTTTCGGAAAGACTTCTAAAACTGGGAAGTCAATTGGTGACCTCGATCTGAAATGATAGAAAAAGGTACTCCATGTAGCCTTGCTGTCTCCCTCAAATTCAATTTAGCATACTCTTCCACCGAGTAGGACACCTTAACGAGAATGAAATGAGCGGACTTAGTCAACCGGTCCACTATTACCCATATCAAGTCATGATGCCGCCGAGTACGTGGCAAGCCTAAAATAAAATCCATGTTCACATCTTCCCACTTCCAAGTAGAAATAGCGATATCTTGTGACAAGCCTCCTGGACTTTGGTGCTCAACCTTCACTTGTTGACAATTAGGACATTTGGCCACAAATTCTGGGATGTTCTTTTTCATCCCATTCCACTAATAGACTTCTCGTAGGTCACAGTACATATTGGTGGCTCTCGGGTGAATGTAATACCGAGAACTATTAGCTTCTTCTAAAAATTTCTCCCTCAAGCCGTCAATATGTGGAACACATAACCTACCTTGATACCTTAGTAACCCATCTCCCCCTTGGGAGAAAGCCTCAACAAACTTTTTGAGTACCGCCTCTTTTAACTCAACCAAGATTAGATCAAGACTTTGCTTAAACTTCTCATCCATCACAAAGGATGATTCAGAACCATTATGGACCATGACACCACCCTTGGTGGATTTCACTAGTTGAACACCTAGTCGGGTGATGAGTCCACAATTTGGACTCTTTTAGGGCTTTATTTAGATAGATTTAGTGTCCTCATATGTATATTTTGTCTTAATAACTGATGAAAATCCTTGAGTTTGAGGTATTTGGAGTTAGAGACTAAGCATGGACATTATTGGGCAGAAAGGAACAACGCAGCTGAAAAGAATGAAGAAAAGATAGCCTGAGGATCGCCTAAACCATTAGGCGAGTCACCGAATGGCTATGGTCTCGCCTAATGTTGCAGTGTGCCAAGCTCTGAGGGAGAAAATTGAGTCTGAGATATAAGGGAGCAGTCAGGGAGTCGCTAAATGATTCCGCGATGCAATACTCCATTGCCCAACGTTACAGAACTTGAATTTGTTGAAGGCCAATGCAGAAAGGCGATGAACCAGACCAAAGGGTGGATCACCGAGTAGATTGTTGATCCCGACTAACTCCGTTGAGTGGTCCTTCGCAACACACTTTTTGACAACTATCAATACTTGTTTAAATTCTTAGTTTAGTATCAGATTTTGTACGCAATCAGTATCAAATTTAAGAATATCAAACATTATTTTCATTTTTTAGAACTTAGAGTTTTGGAGACTTTGTTCCTTAGGTTTGAAGATTTGAAGATTTCCATTTCTAAGCAATTGGAAGTGGGTATTGAAGATTCTTCATCTTAGACGTGTGTAAAGACAATATCTATCATACCCATTTGATGGAAACACTTTTCGGTATCGATTTCTATCTCTTTACTATGTCTAGCTAAAACCCTAATTCTTGGGGTGTGATTATGTGAATATGGGTTGAATTTATTGCTGGGTATTGCTAATAGATCGTTAATTTTCTGTTTAAAGGTGATTTCGTTCAGTAGTTGTGTTTGAATTTAATGGGGATTGTAGTTGCAAATACAATTTTATCTTCATGTTTTTGACTTGCTCGAGAGAGAGGTTTTAAAACCAAAACTATTGAATCGATAGTATGTGGTTATTGGGTTGTCAAGGGTTCAGTTCGAGAGAGTGAATCCTAAACCCTCTCGCACACATTTAGCGAGAGAGAGTGAATGGAGTAAGGTGAAGGTTGTGCTTCATTGTCTCTTATTGGTGTTCGAGAGAAACCGATCTGATTCGCGGTAAATTGTTCGAGAGAAAATTTACCCCCACTAAAGTCTAGCTTAGTTACCAATTTACAGGAATTTACTATCAATAGCATTTACCCGATTATTTATTTCAGCCCACATTCCTATCACATCCCAAGAATCCCGTCTCCATATTCATATTTCTATATTATTTACTGCTTCTAGTTGATAATGGACTACAAAACTCCCTTCGATAATTGACACTTGTGTCACCCTTTAATTTGATATTTTTTTCTTCGTATAAGTCTTTAGCTATAATTGACTTGAGCGAGGTTTTTACTTTTCTCTTAATTCTCGATTACAAACTTCTCCCTTGGGACTCGACCTCAACTCACTAGTTGGGTTATATTACTATTGAATGACCGTGGACGCTTATTATTGGATGTAGCACCCGAATACGTCAAATCATCGGGCCAACCTATGCACATCACGAACCAACTGTTTCTTTTCATCCTCTACATGAGCCACACTACCTATCGACAACCTACTAAGAGCATCCACTACCACAGTAGATTTGCCAGGGTGATAAAGAACAATCTCATCATAATCCTTCCATAATTCTAACCACCTTTTCTAACGAAGGTTCAAATCCTTTTTACTAAATACATATTGTAGACTTTTGTGATCGGTGAAAACATCCTCATGGACCCATACAAATAATGCCTCCATATTTTTAAGGCAAACACAATTGCCGCTAACTCAAGGTCATTGGTAAGCTAATTCTTCTCATGGACTTTATGTTTCCTTGAATCATAGGCAATCACCTTACCATTTTGTATAAGCACACATCCCAACCAAACTCTAGAGGTATCACAATACACCACAAAACCATCTGTACCCTCTGATAAATTCAACACCAGAGCGGAAGTAAGTCTATCTTTCAACTCTTGGAAAATTTTCTCACAAGCTTCCGACCACTCAAACTTAGTTGTTTTCTATTCAAAGCCGTCAAAGGAGAAGCAATGGAAGAAAATCACTAGACAAACCTTCTATAATAACTGGCCAAACCCAAAAATCTTCTAATGTCGAAAGGCGTTAGAGGTCTAGGCCATCTCTTGACCGCATCTGTCTTCTTCGAATGTACCTCAATACCCTTGCTTGACATAATATGACCAAGAAAAGCTACGGACCGTAACCAAAACTCACACGTGCTAAACTTTGAAAAAAGTTGTTGGTCCTTAAGAACTTGCAACATAATCCCCAAATGGTCCACTTGTTCATTCTCACTCCCTGAATAGATCAAGATATCATCGATAAACACAATCACAAACCTATCTAGGTATTGCCTGATCACTCTATTCATCAAGTCCATAAATGCTGTCGGAGCATTAGTCAACCTAAACGACATTACTAGGAATTCATACTGACCATACCAAATTTGGAAATCCATTTTGGGAATATCAACCCCTCTCATCCTCAATTTGTTATAACCCTAACGAAGATCAATCTTGGAGAAATAACTATTCCCTTGACGTTAGTGAAACAAGTCATCTATCTTTGTAAGAGGATACTTGTTCTTAATGGTCACTTTATTTAATTGACGATAATCGATGCACATTCTAAGAGACCCATCTTTCTTTATAACAAACAACACAGGAGGACCCCATGGAGAGATACTTGGTCGGATGAAACCCTTATCTAGAAAATCCATTAGTTTCTCTTTCAACTCTTTTAACTCGGCCGGAGTCATTCTATAAGGAGGAATAGAGATAGGTTGCGTATCCGAAAGAAGGTCAATACCGAAATCTATTTCTTGCTCGGGAGGAATACTGGGTAAATCATCAAGGAAAACTTCCAGGAACTTATTAACCATGGGAACCGACTCAAGAGAAGGGGTTTCAGAAATCTACATCCCGCACCTAACAAGATGGTAAATACACCCTTTGGAGATCATCTTCCTAGCTTTAAGACAATAGACAAATTGACCCCTAGGCATAGAATTTCACCCTTCCACTCTAAGATAGGCTCATTTGGAAATTGGAATCTAACTACTCAAGTTCTACAATCGATAGAGGCATAACATTCATGCAACCAATCCATACCACGAATCACATCAAAGGCCAACATGTAAAGCTCTACCAAGTCCACCAAAGTAACTCTATGGGATATGGACACGATACATTTTCTATAAACCCTCTTAGACACCATAGAATAACCAATTGAGGTAGAGACCGAAAAAGGTTCTAATAACACTTCACGGAGCATATCAAACTTTATTGCCACATAAGGTGTCACAAAGGAAAAATAAGAATTGTTATCTAACAAGGCATATACATCAATAAGAAAGACTTTTAACATACCGGTCACCACATCTTAGGATCTCTCTAGGTCACATCGAGATTGAAGAGCATAAAAGGGGTTTTGCTTTGGGGCATCGGAGTTTGAACCACTTGGAGGAGCTCATTTATCTTCTCTTCCCTTAACCTTAAAAATCATACAATCTCTCATCATGTGGACTCTCTTCCCACAGCTAAAACACCCATATGTGCCAACTAGGCACTTACCATCATGTTTTCTTCAAACACTTTGCACAAATTGGCCTATTCACATAAGAATCACTACTATTACCTTCTTGAGGTTTAGGGTTAGACATTGATGATTTCATGATTTGGGCTCATTTAGGACTTAATTTTAATATAATTATTGTCCTCGAATGCATATTTTGTCTCAATAACTGTTATGGATCCTACTGGAAGATGCTTTCAGCAAGATATTTGGTTTGAATGGAAGCCTGATTACTGTGATAAGTGTATGAAGGTAGGGCAAGTATGCACTGAGCCTTAATAAGTGAAGCACATAAAATATGCTATTAGGAAGGAACTAGCATTTGTGGAGCATAAACGAAAGAGGAAATAACATGGGATTGTACAGAAGAGTGTCTAAGGGGATTAAACCATGTAAAGTATAACTTGATGTGCAACAATAGACTGAAAACCACCACAACAAACTTATGATGAATTTGAGAGGGATGTTCGTAAAGGTAATGAGAAGGATACAAATCCTCTATTGAGCTTGGAAGACTACCTGCCATTGATGCCTATTCCTACTCAAAATAGTTTTAGTGCTTTGAAGATTAGAGATATTGAGAATGATAGCTCTCACCTGCATGATAGGGGTGGGAATGAATTACTACTATGAATTGGGTTATATGGAATGTAAGGGGGACAAATAAAAGGTATAAGCAAAAGGAGTTGGAACGGTATTTGAAGGCTCACCACATCCATTTAGCAGGGCTGGTAGAGACTAGGGTTAAACAACATAAAGCCAGTATGATTATGCAGCAAATTGCACCAGGGTGGATGGGTTTGAATAAATACTCTCAAGCCATGAATGGTAGAATTTGGGTGTTAAGGGATCCGAGTGTTATGGATGTTATACTCATTAGAACTGATGCACAATTTATTCATTGTCAAATGCGTAGTAGGCTAGATGGAATGGAATGTGTATTTACTATTATATATGGGTTTAATACTATGGAGTTAATGAAGCAATTATGGGCTGAGATCAAGATATTGGCTGCTGGTATTACTAACCCTTGGATCATAGGAGGTGACTTCAATGCTTTTATGTCCCTGCAAGATAGATTATCTGGTAATCTTGTCACTTGTGATTTCTATGAATGTGTACAGGAGTCCAACCTTACAGAACTTCCATGGAAAGGAGAATTTTACTCTTGTTCCAATAAGCAAGGTGCTAATAATAGAGTTTATAGTAGGATTGAAAAAATGTTTGGAAATGATGAGTGGATGATGAAGTGGGGACATGTAGTTACTGAGTATGTCATGCCAAATGTTTCAGATCATGCTCCTATGCTATTATTAATTAATCCAATTCAGTGGCAGGTTCAAACTCCATGTAAGTTTTTTAATATATGGGCCTCACATAGTAAATTTATACCCATAATTGAAAGCACTTGGAAGAAAAGAAGAGAAGGATGTAAACTTAAGCATATTTGGAACAACTTGAAGGTTCTTAAACCTGAATTTTTAAAGTTGAACAGGGAGCAATTCAAGAGTATATCTTAGAGGATTATGATGTATACAAATGGATTGAAAAAGTTACAAGAGCATTTGACTACAAATTCTTGTAATAGTTTGCTGGAAAGGGAGAAAGAAATCTTAATACAACTGGAAAAATGGTCCCTGATAGAGGAGAAAGTGACGAAGCAAAAAGCAAAAGTGGACTGGATCAAACTTGGAGACTCCAATACGAAATACTTCACAGTAGTGATGAAGGAGAAAGAACAAAAAAAATAGATTGTACAACTAACTTCACTGTTAGGGGATCAGTTGGTGGAGCAAGCTTCCATTAAATATGACACCATTAATTTTTACAAAAGCCTACTGGGAACTTCAGCAGTGACTCTTCCAGCAATTAATAAATGAATTATGAAGAATGGGCCTACAATTACACATGCTCAGCAAGTTGAACTATGTGCAGAAGTGACCAGCATTGAAATTGTAGAGGGTTTCAGATCTATTGGCCTTGACAAGGCTCCTGGTGTGGATGGGTACAGTGCTACATTTTTTACAGAAGCATGGCCAGTGATCCAAGATGATGTTATAGTAGCTGTGAAGGACTTCTTTGTAACATGTATCATGTATAGACCTGTAAACTGCACAACAATTACTCTAGTACCTAAAACAGCTCAACCTGTTACTATAAAGGAGTATAGACCAATATTTTGGTGCTCTGTTTTGTATAAGATCATTTCTAAGGTCTTAACATCTAGGTTGCAAAAGGTGATTGTTGGAGTGCTAAGTGAAACTCAAGCAGGTTTTATCCTTGGGAGAAAAATAGTTGATAATATTATTCGGGCTCATGAACTAGTGCAAGCTTATAGTAGGAATCATATCTCTCCTTGGTGTATGATTAAGGTTGATTTAAAGAAAGCTTATGATACTGTTGAGTGGATATACTTAGGACAAGTATTTGAAGCAATGAGATTCCCGAAGAGGTTTATTGGTTGGGTAATGGAGTGCATTCAAACTATTAATTTTTCAATTATGGTGAATGGAGAGCATACTGAACCATTTGATGCAGCAAGAGGGCTTAGACAAGGGGATCCTATGTCTCCTTATTTGTTTTCCATTGCCATGGAATATCTTAGTAAATGTTTGAATGAGCTGCAAGGGGATAAGGGCTTTAAGTTTCATCGTAAATGTGCTAAATTGAATATTACTCATCTACGCTTTACGGATGACCTTCTAATGTTTGCTAGGGGTGATTTGATTTCTGTGGTTGCATTATAGGAGTGTTTCATGCAATTATCTCATGCCTCTGGTTTGAAAGCTAATCTAGGAAAGAGTTGTGCCTACTTTGGAAGTATGCAGTCACAAGAAAAATAAGATATCCTTCATCACTTAGGATACTCTTCTGGGGAGCTACCCTTTAAGTATTTAGGTGTTCCACTGCCGACTAAAAAGCTGTCACTAATGGAGTGGCAACCACTAATTGAGAAGATAGTCAGGAGAATATCATCTTGGACAGCAAAGAAACTTTCATATGCAGGGAGAGTACAATTGGTTCAAACAGTTTTGTTTGGTGTGCAATCATATTGGGCACAACTGTTTCTAATACATATCAAAGTGGTGAAACTTATTGAGGCTCATTGTAGGAGCTATGTGTGGACAGGTACAAATCATATAAACAAAAAAGCTCTGGTTGCTTGGGAGAAAATCTATACTCCAAAATTTGCAGGTGGGCTGAATATTACAAATTTGCATTTATGGAACAAAGTTGCAATTGCTAAGACTTTCTGGAACGTTACTCACAAGCCGGACAAGATGTGGATTAGATGGATACATAGTTTCTATATAAAAAATCATGATATACATGTAATGCCTATCCCTCAGCATGTTTGTTGGATGACTAGGATGATTTTGGAAGCTAGGATGGTGTGGAATAACTGCCAGCTAATGAATCAGTAGTCTATTACTAGAGAACCTGACTTGAGATTAATCGGGAATAGTATGAGGGTTCCTTGGAAGGGCCTAATGTTCAGTACTACTGCTCAACCAAAGGCTGTGTTTATTATGTGGCTGCAGCTGCAAGCTAAGTTGCTCACTAAGGATAGGTTGCTGAAATGGGGCTCCAAGGTGGAGCCACAATGCATGTTGTGTCAAAATGAGGGTAAAACTCGAGATCACTTGTTTGTGAAGTGTTCTTATACTAAACATCTATGGGATGGTCTTGCTGCCTAGATGCAGATAACGTTGATATATGTTGGGATAGGCAACAACACCTTGCCTAGGTTCTGAAGAATGCAAAGGGGAAGACCATATGGGCTCAAATTTTTAGAATGGTCTATGCTGAAGCTATCTATGCATTATGGATTGAGAGGAATCAAAGAGTGTTCTAGCAAGGGAAAAATGGAGTAGATAGGATTATTAGAACTATTGCCTTTATTTGTAATGTAAGGGCCTCCTCAAAGACTAGGCCTGTAGTTCAGTCTTGGTTGGTATAAGAGTGGAGGTGAGGTTTTATGAGTATAGCATGTAGAGGAGAGTGGGGTAGTGTCTATTCAGTATTCAGGATCTAGCTAACTATGGATGTTGGATGCTTTGTATTGCTTTACGACTGATTAATGGAAACAAGTTAGTTACCTAAAAAATAACTGATATAAATCCTTGAATTTCAGGTATTTGAACTTAAGGACAAACATGGACACTATTGACCAAAAGGGAACAAGGCAGCTGAAAGAACGAAGAAAAGAAGGCCTGATGATCGCCTAAACCATTGGGCGAGTCGCCGAATGGCCTTGGTCTTGCCTAATGATCCAGTGTGCCAAGCCCTGAAGGAGAAAATCAAGTTGGCGATTGAAAAGAGCAGTCGGCGAGTTGCCAAACAGTTCCACGATGCAGTACCATATCACCCAAAGTTACAAGACCTCAAGGATGTTTAAGGCAAAAACAAAAAGGGGATACAAATGACCAAAGGGTGGATCGCCAAGTGGATTGGCGATCCTGACTAACTGCGATGACTGAACCTTCGCAGCACACTTTTTGACAACTATAAATACTTGTTTAAATTTTTAGCTTAGTATCAGATTTTGTAGGGAATCAAATTATTATTCAGTTTTTGAAGTTTAGAACTGAGAACTGAGTTTGAGAAACATTTTTCCTTAGCTTTGAAGATTTCCATTTCTAAGAAATTAGAAGTGGGTATTGAAGATTCTTCATCTTAGACGTTTGTAAAGGCAATATTAATCGTACCCAGTTGATGGAAACCTATTTCAGTATCGATTTATATCCTTTTACTATGTCTAGCTAAAACCCCAATTCTTGGGGTGTGATTATGTGATTATGGGTTCAATTAACTGCTGGGTATTGCTAATTGATAGTCTATTTGTTGTTCAAAAGTGATTTCGTCCAGTAATTATGGTTGAATTTAATAGGTTGTAGTTGCAAATACAATCCTAACTTCGTGATTTTGGCTTGCTTGAGAGAGAGGTTTTAAAACAAAAATTGCTAAATCGATGGTCTGTGGGTATTAGGTTGTCATGGGTTCAGCTCGAGAGAGTGAACCCTAAACCCTTTTCCACACATTCAGCTCGAGAGAGTGAATGGACTAAAGCGAAGGTTGTGCTTCATTGCCGCTTATTGGTATTCGAGAGAAACCAATTCGATTCGGGGTAAATTGTTCGAGAGAAAGTTTACCCCCACTAAAGTCTAGCTTATTCACTGATTTGTAGTGGTTTACTATTAATTGCAATTACCCGGTTGTTTACTTTAGCCAAAAATCCTATCACATCCCAAAAATCTCGTCTCCAAATTCGTATTTTCATATTATTTATTATTTTTAGTTGCTTGTTGACTACAAACTCCCCTTTTGATATTTGACACTTGTGTCAACCCTTAAGTTATCATGTTTTCTTCGTAAATGTTTTTACCTATAATTGACTTGAGCATATTGATGTTTAGATATTATTATCACGTAATCAACGACACCACTTCCAATACGAGTGTCTACGATCGTGCAACAGTATAGTTACCCAACCAAGGGTTGGGGCCGTGTCCCAAGGGAGCGGTTTTGAGAATTAATAGAAAAATAGAACTTAGTTCTAACTAGTCATAGATAAATACATTAACAATTAAAAACATTATAAATTAAAGGGGGACACAAAAGTGTCAAATAACAATGGGGGGTTTTGTCACTAGTATGTAAAAATAACAAAAATCACAAAGAAATCAAGTATGGGGAAGAGTTCTTGGTGTGTGACCGCAATACAAGTTGAGATAAATAGTTGGGTACATGCTTTCGATAGGAAATTTGCAAGATAATGGTGACTAGGATAAGCTTTAGATGGAAATAAGTTCCCTCTCGGGTAACTTACCCTATTTTAAATGCGTTACTCTCAGACACCCATTTGCGGCATGAAGTCCAGCCTACGTCTTACCCCACTCACTCTCTCGAGCTGAGTGTTAGGATATGGGACTATCACCTGCTCGGGCAGAACTTCATGTCGACCCACTCCTTAAGACATCAATCTAGCGGTCTTGATTTCGCGACCTCCCTCTCGGGCAAACCGAAAACACATGGGTGGCTTTGTATTTGCAACTACAAACCCATTAAATTAAAGCAAAACCACTAGGTGAAATCACCATTAAAATACATCTAACCTACCCGCAAGCAAGACCTAACAATAATATCAACACATATTTGCTAAATCACACCCCAAGAATGGGGGTTTTAGCTAGTCATCAAGAGGTAGAAATTTATACCTAAATGAGCTTGCATTCAAATGGGTATGAAGAAATAAGTCTTGATTTGAGCAAATAAGGAAGAATCCAAGAGACCCACTTCGAAATGGAAAGAGATGAGACCCTTTTCTTCTTCAAGTCTTCAAACCCTTACAAACTTGAGAGTAAAATAAAAAGTACTAAAATTATATTAATTTTTCTCTATTGAAAATATGATACTAAGAACGTGATACAAAAATCTGATACTAAGCTATAACTCTCAATGAGTATTTATAGTTTTCAAAATCTGTGTTGCAGCGGATCATTCGGTGACATTAGTCGAAATCGCCGATCAACTCAGCGATTCACCTTTTGGTGTAGTTCATTGCCGTCTTGCACCATCCTTCAGCATCGTCATGCTCTGGGTCATTGGGCAACATAGTACTGCTTCGCGGACCTTATCGGCGATGCGCCGACTGCTCCCTTCTTCCGTCGAATTGATCATTTCCTTCAAGGCTCAACACACCGGAAAAAAAGGCAAAGTGAGACCCTTCCGCGACTCGCCAAGTGGACTCGGCGATCCTCAGGCCTTCATTTTCTTGTTCTTTTAAGACTTTTTGTTCCTTTTTGCGAAGTAGTCTCCATGCTTTCCTTCAAACTTCAAATACCTGAAACTTCAGGGTTTTCATCATAAATTGAGATAAAATAAGCATTTGAGGACACAATTTATATTAAAAGATAGCCCTAAATGAGTCCAATTTGTGGACTCATCAACACCCCCAACTTAAACTTTTGCTTGTCCTCAAGCAAACTCAAGTTCAGCTGTTCAAAAAGGGTGTCTCAAATAGTGCTACGCAAGACTCAACCATGAATTTAAACAACAAGACTTCAAACTACTTATGCGAAGATTTAATTGTGTACTCAAAGATTCAAGTTTTGACACACCATTACCAACGATTCTCATCCTCACAATACTTTCTACTAATGTAAGTTCAAGCTCAACTAAAGTATCTAAATGCACTCACACAAAAAATGTTTCCATATTCACACACAAAGGCTAATCAATTTAAGACCAGGAATCAGATGCAATGCTCATACTCAAAAAGAGGAACATAATGCATGTTTTCACCCATAGGTTTGCCCTTACTTTCCAATCGACTTTTGGTTCGGCTTAATCAAGATCAAAAAGGTCTTTTCAAGGCTTGTAATGGGGCTGAGTGCAAAGGTATGGTCATTTAGGCTCAGTGACTTCTTCATCCTCATGAGATGCGGTGTTCTCAAAAACTTCCGTTTCCTTTCCTTTATCACTTTTTCTTCTAAGTGCTTCTAAGTCATCCTTTTATTCAATCTCCATGTATTGCTTGGAAACTCAATTCCTTTTGCACTTTTATTCCAATTTTTTTTTTTTTAAGGGTTTCCATTTTGTTTTGCAATACCATGGATTAAAGAGACTTTTTCTTGCACTTCTTGACTTCTCCTTTTCCATTTCACCACACCTTTGGCCTAAGTTAGCTATTCCCTAAACCATAAATCAAGAGGATTATAGGTAGTGGGTCAAGTAAGGTCTAGGGTTCATCAAGTTTATTCCAAAGAAAGGTAAGTCTCAAGGGCTGTTCAAAAGAGTTTCACATACTCACGGGTAGGCCACAAAGGAGGTATATGTCAAATTTGGCTCACACTCTTTAAAGTTGTCTAAGATCATCTCAAGAGCACACCTTTCTAAATTAATCAAACTAATGTGGCAAATTCTAGGTTTATTCATGCATAGTTCTAAGTAAGCTAATCACACAAGGCATCGACACTTAAGTCAAACAAGACTACACACTTTCACTAGTGTGCAGCGGTTATTACAAGTGAATCAAGTCGATAAATGGCTAATCACAACAAGAAACAAAGAGTTCACATATTTTCTATGAAACTTCATTTGGTCTCGTCGTGGCCGCACATTCATGTTCTTTCGATTGAGAGCACTATTCAAGTCATCAGTATTGATCAGAACTGAGACTTAAATTTTCCAAAAGAACAACCACTTTCAACACAAGCGGTGGCGAAAATTTTCGAAAACAATTTTTTTTTGGAAGGGTCAAAATTTGCAAAATTTGTATCAATTAAAATATAAAAGAGGAGTCATAAGATCAAATAATTGCAAAAGAAGTTTTAAGAACAATTTGAAATAGACAACCCAAATATATACAGAAAACAACATTCAAAACAACACACAAAGGTGAGTCTCACCCTACTACAAATAAAAAAACATTTGTCCTCAAATGCAAGTGATAAAATATTCAGCAGTAAAAGTAAAGAAAATTAGAGAGGAAGGTAAAGAGGGGATCCTGGCTACACGCTTGCTCCATCTGTCAGGGAATCGTTGCCCGATGCATTAGCATGGAATTCGACAATGATCCCCGAATTATCATTCTGGGTCGCATTGTGTTCATTTTCCCTAGCTTCTGCAACGATGTTAGCCGCAACCATTCTGTCCACTTCATGGCCCGCCAAAAGGGAGTCTATAGCCGTGTAGAATCCACGTTTCTCTGAAGGAATAGTGGGGTCAATGGGGATCCTCATGCTGGCACTTGATTTCTTACTCTCTTTTATTTTTTTCACCAGTTGTGCTATCTTTTCATCTCTTTTAAAATCTCGTGCTCTTACATGTCGAGGTGGCATGTCCTTTCTTGCAACTTTTGGCCTAGCCATTTCTGCAAATGACTTTAAGAAAAGTTAGACAATATTTTAAACAGGGGCAGGGGAATTCTGGGTGTAGAATAGCTTCACCAAACCAGTTGGTGAAGTACTAATTTATTTAGGCTATTCGCTGAAAATGATGCACAGAAGGTGCAAGGGTGCAGACAAAGGGCGAATATGAAGTCTTTCGATGAGTCGCCGAGTGTGCTTAGTGACATTAGGCTCACCGCCAAAAGGTACAGATCGATTAATACATGTAGCATTCAGTTAAAGGCATAATGGGGGCGTTAAGTGACTGCCGAGCAGTTCGACGAGCTCTACACGGCTCGCCAAACAGCCCAACGTGTCTATTTTCAATCCATTTCTTTCAAATTCAAGCTCGCAACCCCTGATAATGCAGTTTAAGCCTCTAAGGTATAAATTCAATGAAGACCCATAACAATTTTTACACACCCATAGCCAAATAAGTCGACTCAAAGCACAATTGAGTGGGATTCTACCAGTTATGCAAAAGGTATTGAATCATAATTGATAATATATGTAATCCCATCAATTCAGAGACTCATCAGAGGTTTAACAATATCAACATTATGCAAATGAGTACAATTATAATAAATTAAATGCGGGGTTCGGACTACCAACCTGTGATGCCAAACAGATACTAATAAAGTGCTAGGCAGCAATGCAATCCGAGTTCGAGCACAGATCAATGAAACAAAATACTCCGAAAGTGCAAGAAATATAAAAACTAGAGTGTTGGTGTAAGTTTGGATTGATGAAAAGTGGGGGAAAGTGAATGAAGTTGAAAATTTTAAACCTTTGGCTTTCAAAGACCGTCTAGTTTTCACCCACTCGGCGATGTTAGTCAAACTAACCTACTCACTTGGCGGAGCGCCGGTTGTTTAGTTTCTTCGCCGATATTTACAGAACCTCTGGTTTATGGGGGTCCAATCGGCGATTTCCCTCATGATCGCCGATATGGTCGGCGATTCACCAATAATTTCCAAAGCTCACCGTGTTTTACAGACTCCAATGTTGATGATGTCTTGAGTCAAATGACAGATAAGATTGGATTCACCGACCCTTTGGACAACTCGCTGACTGAATCTATTGCTCGCTAATCTACGCTGTTTCGTTCACTTTCCACACTTCCATCTGCACAATCAACACACCATTATTTTATCAAAGAAAAAGGAAATAATAAA
The DNA here is from genome assembly GCA_029582725.1 of Solanum chiquidenum. Taxonomy (NCBI): domain Eukaryota; kingdom Viridiplantae; phylum Streptophyta; class Magnoliopsida; order Solanales; family Solanaceae; genus Solanum; species Solanum chiquidenum. The sequence continues at coordinate 23,024 of JAJOOS010016624.1, forward strand.
TGGTTTTGGGTTGCCTCCCAAACAGCGCCTTAGTTAACATCGCGGCACGATGCAAGTGCACCTTTAAACCTCATTCTTGGGGTTATCCATGGTATCACTCGGCAAACCCCCTGGCTATCTCACATTTAGGTGAGATGAGATGAGACCCATCTAGGTCTCTAACTGCTTGATTGAAACTGAATGAGAGGTAACGGTCTGGCTAAGGGTAGACACATCTTCTTTCATGCCTTTTATCATTTTGTCTGAACCTTCAACTTTGATGAGGATGCGCGAGAGCATATCCTCAGAGCTACCACCATTCGACTCCTTTGGCTTCTGGCGCTCATGGAGAGGCACATATCTATCCTTCTTCCCTTCCTTCCAATTTGGATTTTGGTCCCTCCATTCACGATCTTGGTCCTTCCAACCTTCGTCTCTAGCCCAACCTTGGTTACCACCTTGCCTTGGCTAGTTTGAGTGGTAGCCACCGCCCTGGTTGGCTAGAAAATTTACCTACTCGTTGTACAAGGCTTCAAACTTCATTTCCTCAGGATTAACACCCCCGACCTTGACAGAATTAACACCTCAGACATCGACGCCGATGACGTTTCTGGATAAAATATCAAGCTACGTCTTGATTTTGGCCATGTTCTGATCTCTCTCATTGTATTTTTCAATTTTCTCCTTGGATAGCTTGAAAGTGAGAGGGGAGACTTAGTCCTCACGAGTGTACCATGCTCTGTTGATGGTTGTCATACAATCTAAAAGTTGGGATGCTACTGCCTATGGCTGCTGCATTAAGCCTCCAGGTGAGAGTTGGTCAGCGACACCTTTGTTTACCGAATCAAAACTCCGGTAAAAGTATTGAAGTAGCACGTTGTTCGGAAAACTGTGGGTTGGCATTGAAGCACCATATTTTTGAACCTTAGACAAGTTTCGTGCAGAGGCTCACCTTCTAGACGTTTAAATCTCTGGATGCTATCCCGCAACGACATCATCTTCGAGGGAGGGAAAAATCGCACTTGAAATGCAGTCACCAACTCCTCCCTAGAAGTGATTGATTCCCGTGGTAGTTCGGCTATCCACTTGCAAGCCTCTCCCATCAACGAGAAAGGAAATACCCTTAACCGGACCGACTCCTGAAAGATGTTTTTGAACGAGAATGGTCCACACACATCTATGAAGTTTTGAAGATGCTCGTGAAGATCCTCATGAGCCAGTCCACTGAAATGTCCCTTTAGTTGCAAGAGTTGCAACATGGTGCTCGTTATGTGGAACACTGCATTTCCCTCAATTGGGGGTAAACGGATGGCTCCAACACCTCCCATGAGCTAGGGGTATTGATGTTGGGCTCTTGGACATCGTTGAGATTTTCGATGTCATTTTGGTGGCCTACCTGGCAACCGTTGCTACCATTAACATTCATGCTTTCTGAAATATTCACACAACAAACAAACAAAAATAAAAATTAGGTAAGTAGACTACAACTAAGAAGAACAAAAATTCTACTAATCTAAAAATTCTCAAATAACACCACTCCCCTACAGCGGCCCAATTTTGATGTTTAGATATTATTATCACGTAATCAACAACACAACTTCCAATACGAGTGTCTACGATCGTGCAATAGTATATTAACCCAACCACGGGTTGGGGTCCTGTCCCAAGGGAGCGCTTTTGATAATTAATAAAAAAATAAAGCTTAGTTCTAACTAGTCGTAGCTAAAGACACTAACAATTAAAAACATTGTAAATTAAAGGGGGACAAAAAAGTGTCAAATAACAATGGGGGTTTTGTCACTAGTAACTAAAAACAATAAAAATAACACTTAAATCAAGTATGGGGAAGAGTTCTTGGGGTATGACCGCAATACAAGTTGAGATAAATAGTTGGGTATATGCTTTCGATAGGAAATTTCCAAAATAATGGTGACTAGGCTAAGCTTTAGATGGAAATAAGTTCCCTCTTGGGCAACTTACCCCGTTTCAAATGCGTTCCTCTCGGACACTCATGCGCCGCATGAAGGCCAGTCTACGCCTTACCCCACTCATTCTCTTGAGCTGAGTGTTATGATATCAGACTAGGGCTCACCCTCTCAGGCTAAATCTCATGTCGATCCACTACTTAGGCCATCAGTCTAGTGGTCTTTGTTTCACGACCTCCCTCTCGGGCAAGACCAAAACACATGGGTGGATTTGTATTTGCAACTACAAACCCATTAAATTAAAGCAAAACCACTAGGTGAAATCACCATTAAAATACATCTAACCTACCCGCAAGCAAGACCCAACAATAATATCAACACATATTTGCTAAATCACACCCCAAGAATGGGGGTTTTAGCTAGTCATCAAGAGGTAGAAATTTATACCTAAATGAGCTTGCATTCAAATGGGTATGAAGAAATAAGCCTTGATTTGAGCAAATAAGGAAGAATCCAAGAGACCCACTTCGAAATGGAAAGAGATGAGACCCTTTTCTTCTTCAAGTCTTCAAACCCTTACAAACTTGAGAGTAAAATAAAAAGTACTAAAATTATATTAATTTTTCTCTATTGAAAATATGATACTAAGAACATGATACAAAAATCTGATACTAAGCTATAACTCTCAACGAGTATTTATAGTTTTCAAAATCTGTGTTGCAGCGGATCATTCGGTGACATTAGTCGAAATCGCCGATCAACTCAGCGATTCACCTTTTGGTGTAGTT
>JAJOOS010016625.1:0-41411 GCA_029582725.1 Solanum chiquidenum
AGGCAACTTATCATGGATGCATAATTACATGAGGAACAAAATTCATGAAAACTCATTTTCTCATTTAACAAGAATTCATTTAAAACATGCATGACATAAGGAAACCATGGAAAACTCTTTTTCACATAAGACTCCAAAACATAACCCAAACTTCTAGGAACTCTTTGTTTTAGGCTTGAGTAAGCACATCTAGAAGTAGGTAAGGGTCGCGGTCAACTGAGAAATAAAGAACCATGATCTTGAATGCAAATAAAAAATTCATAAAGGATCACAATCACATAAGAGGATGTCACAAACCCAAAGAACAATTCCATATTGCATCACAATCGCATGAAAGTATGTCACGAATGCGAAGAGTAAAGCGTGCAAGTGTTTGGACAAAATTGGAAATTCACCTTTTGATCCGTAATTCCATTATACACTCATGCACAACCATTTTTGAAGTATATCTTGATATCTTGAAGAACATTTTGTAGTTTTGAGCTCAGGTTTAGGCTTGAGAGCAAGTTTCCTTACAATTCACCAATTATAGTGAAGATTGAGTACTCTATTGTAACTATTTTTGGCCTTTTTCACATACTTATTTTTTAGTGCTTGAATTGTAGGTGTAATGGTTTATAACATTGTGATTTTTGGCTAGAAGCAGACATTTGTTGGTTTTGAATCTTGTTTTGTGCTTTTGCAAATTAATTGAATATTATCTTGTTTATGATATGGGTCTTTGATTCTCTAATTGATTTCATGCTTAAATTGAATCCCAAGGGCTTGATCATCCCAAAGACTTACCTATTTATCTTGTTCTTACTTTTGAAATAGGATTAAGTGTATGTAAAATTGATTAGCTTAATTTGAGAATTGGGTTGGTCATTTGACTAGAATTGAGGAGAATCAAGATCCGGGCCTAATCTCATTTTTGGATTTGAACTAAAGGTACAATAATCTTAGTGTTGCCATATTGGATTTTTTAATTTAATATACTTGCTAAGTTTGAAATAATTAGTCAAGATGTACTTGCTTCTAATTGAGATATACATATAGGTTCTTGAGAATCCAAGGTATACTTGACTTACCCATGATTATCGAGATAATGCTTGTTTTTTTTATGATGGATCATGTAAGCATGAATTAAATCCCCATTCCCCAATATCCTTGAACCCCTTTCTTGAAAAGGCCTTATCCTTTGTTATCCTCTATCCCCTATCCTTAAGTGTTACTAAAAACCTTTATATTATAATTGTTATCTTTCATTTTGGTTCAAACTAGTAGCTTACAATTCTTTGTTATTTCAATCTCCGTTGTATTGTTCCTTGTGGGTATTAGAACCTGACCTTAAGCATTTGGTTTTCATTGCTAGTGACCGCCAACTCATGTGTTGTATGATGTGTAGTTGAGCATTATAAAAAATTATTGTTGAAAAGTAGATATTCTTACCATCTTATCTTTTCTTCAACATACTTTATTGTCTTTTTTATGTGAGAATAGGTAAATTTAATGTGGTTTTCTTCATGTTTGCAGGAATATGAAATACGGAGTTGATTGGGAAGAGAATTGAAGAAACCAAGTGAAATCGAGACAAAAAGAGGACTAAAATTGAAAATTGGGACTAGTAGGAAAGTGTTCATCGTTATCCTATGATCAAATCATCACGATCACATGGTCAAAGGCCGTGATCGCAATCAAAATATCTGTAAAGCATTGCGATCGCATGGAAAAGTGTTGCGAACACAAAGAGTAGATTGTCAGGCGCTAGGGCAGATTTCAAAATTCACCATTTTATCCCAAATTCCATTTTACACTCATGTACAACCATCTTTAGGATTAACTTTGGACATTTTGAAGAATATTCCATACTTTTGAGCTTGGGCTTTAGCTTTTAGAGCAAGTCTCCTTACAATTCACCATTAGAGTGAAGACTGAATACTTGATTGTAGCTATTTTTCATCCTTTCTTCAATTCCCTTCTTTGTAATTTTGTAATTGTAGATGTAATTGTTCATAGGTTTTTTGTGGGTTTTTTTCTAGAAATAGACAATTGAAGTTTTTCTAATTTTCATCTTTTTCTTTTGTAGTTAATTGAATATTTTCTCATATATGAAATGGGTCCTTGAGTATTTATTCAATCTCATGCTTTAATTGCTTTTCAATGGATTTGATCACTCCTATGACTTGCAAATTTACTTTGATTAAGCTTTAGAGAGTAAATTGAGGTTAGGAAAGATTGATTTGTTCTAATTTGAGGTGTAATTACTCATTTATTAGATTTGAGCTAGAAATAGTTAAATCCTTGCATTGGCTAATAATGATTAATTGTGTTGCCACTTAGCTAGATTCTACAGAACTAGTTGAGATATATTTGTCTACATTCGAGAGAAGTAGGTGGATAATTGCAATTCCAAGATATATATGATTCGACATGTGATTATATGAGTTTATATGAGATTAATGCGCAAATAATCGTGTAATGTTAATTGGCTTCCTTCCCTACTCTCCTTGGACGCCTTGCTTGAAAAAGATTTTTCCCTCGTTTTCCTTTATCCTCTATCCTTGAATTTTACCAAAAATCCTTTAAATATAGTTGTATCTTTTGTTTGGATTGAAACTAGTAACTTGTAATTCTTTGTGTCTTCGATCGCTGTTATATTGTTCCTTGCGGGATTCAACCCCAACCTTATATGTGGGGTTATATATATCTAGCGACCTCCTACTCATTTACTTTTATGATGGATAGTTGAGCGTTATCACAAATGGCATCGTTACCCTAGAACAATTGAGTGTATTGAATTGATTCAGAATATATAGTTGACATGTTTCTATCCAAAATGTGAGTAGTTTTATTTTTGTTATGTTGGCTCTATGGCTTCTTGTGATGAAGCAATTCTGGGTAGCTTCCATCCATGTTGATGACCATGTCCTACTGTGAAATACTACCTGTTCGGAAAAGTTATGTGGTTTCCTCTCTAGATGAAGAAATGTGTGATAAAATGGGTATAGTTAGTCATACTTGGCTTATGAGATTTTCCCATAAGCTTCAACATGGTGTGAGGCTAAAACATCTAATGTTTCAAATGAGGGATGATTTTTGGAACTTTCACCTAGCTCCGTACCATGAAATGGTCCAAATTAAGTTTGAAACATCAAATTAGAAGACCAATGTAAGAACAAGAATTAGAGTATGTGATGCTCCTAATCAAGTGGTAAAAATTTTAGAATTGGATTTGGAGTCTCAAGGAAAAGGGGTTGTGCTAATCATGGAAGAAATCTTGGGTTTTTGCAAGCTAATCTGTAATACCTCAGATTCAAAAAATGAAAAGTTTGCAGATTTTTTGGATCTGGTGCCAGTACCAATGGAGCCACCAATGGCCTGTGGTTTGACACACGGTCTATAGGTAGGCCCGCAGTTACCCAATCCAAGTTTTCCAAAAGTGTCAAAGTTTTAGTACTTTCATATGGTTCACCAGGACGGTCCATTGTCCTATGCACGAGTCGTAGTTAGGTTTAGTAAGTGAGTCCCAGACTTAGAGAAATTTTAGGATCAAAACTCAGGACCCACGACTGGGTGTACGGACCGTAGGTGGACCTACGTATCATAAATGGGTCCCGTTGATGGGGTCCAAGATTGGTGATCTCTAATTGCACCCACGGCCGACCATGACGGTTTGTGGTGCGACCAACAGACCGTAGGTCTGGCTATTGGTGAGGTCGACAATTATTTTAAGAAGGGGCTTTTGTGTTTTTTCCTAATTATTCTAACCCAATACTATGTCGTTTTACCTTTTATTATAGACCATGTATAAACGTTTTTACCCCCAAATTTCCCCATCTGAACTCATTTTACCAAATTCCCAAAGTTGGTAAAAGTTCTTCCCCAAATATTTCTCTCTCTAAAAAGCTTGAAGAAGAAGGCTATGGTTTCAAGGTAAAGACTCCAAATTCACCATTGATTATAAGCTCTTGGAATCAAGGTATGATAGTATTCACCTATGGATTCCTTTCCTCCATAGGGTTCCTAAATTTTCCTATTTTCTTAAGGTAAAATCTCTAATGCAAGCTAGGGTTTTTACTCAATCTCATAGGTTCTTTTAAATAATGATCTAATTGATTATGTTATGTCTTTTTATGCATGAATTGAAGAAATTGCATGTTTCTAAGTTGAATCTTCATGAACCCATGTGTAATCCATGTTTTCTAGAATTGATCATATGATTAAGCTTTTGGATCGTGAAAGATGAGTTTATGAAGATATTCATGTTCTTTATGAATGTAAATGTTTTAAGGATGCTTTGAGAGTGAATAACCAATGTGATTGTTGTTGTTGTGAAAGGATTTCTCACACACTACTCAATACATGCATGTGAAAGGATTTTTTTTCATTAAGGACTCATAAGGTTGAAAGGTCTTCTCACCTAAAATGAATCTAAGTTAAGGAGTTATTCTAATGATGAGGCAAGCGGTAATTACCCATGTCCTCTAATTATAAGAATATTGGAGAATACCCATGTCTCATGAATGTTAAGATAAGATAAGACTAATGAATATTCCGTGGGAGTTACACTTAATACCGAGTGGACAAGTGGCAATTACCCATGTTCCATACACTATGTACCATCATAGGTTTGTCTAGATAGACATTAGCTTGTGGATTCACATAAACTAGAAAGTTATGGTTCTTACCTTGGCAAGTGAGAACACCTCTCTTCAGTGTGGGGTAGACACCAAATTCCATGTTATATCTCACATGGTGTCTCTATGTCGGTTAAAGGTAAACTCCCAAAATAATAAATTAAAGTTACTTCAAGAAGTATCTCACATGTGATTTAAGATGATTTATACTTGCATTAGCCATGATCAAGATTATGTTTTCTAACCTTTGATCTTATGTATAAAATTTGTTCTTGCAAGGCATGAAAGGTCCTTTTATCATGATTTCATACTTTTATGCATGGCTATCATACTTGGTACATTCTTTGTACTAACACTTACTCTTTCCTATATTGTTTCCCACATGTAGGGCCCGACGCTCCAGTTCACATCTCTGTGGCTAGGGATTACTTAGTAGATATTGAAGATTGGTAAGTCCTCATGTCCAGAGGGTTGAGCCTTTGTTTCTTATTGCCTTTACTTTTCAGTATTGTATATTATGTACGAGTTACATCCCAATCACTCTTGATGTACTAGATGGCTTTGAGACTATGTTAGACTTCCTTTACATTTTATCAACTCTTATGTTTTGAAATTGTCTTTTAAATTCTCTTAATTTTCTATTATCTAGTATGTTGCATACTAAGTGCCTTGTGTAGGGGTCTCTTGGGGTCCTATACAATATGTTAGGCCAAGGGTATCCTTTGGGTTGCGACAAACTTGGTATTTAGAGCACAATGTTTAGACAGGTCCTAGGAAGTCACATAAGCCACGTCAAATAGAGTCTTGTTCATGAGTGTGAAGTGTGCTACATTTATGAATAAAAGGTTGTATGATGTTTAGGAAGCTCCACTTCTTTTATAACTCTAAAGTTGTGCAGTAAAGTTTAACTCTATAATGTCTCTCTCTCCTAATTCTTATCCGAAGCTCTATAGAATATGGCCACTTGAAGGGCTTATGCTAGGAGGAATGCGGGAGATCCTAGAATGAGAAGCTTTTCCTCAAGCTCTGGTCGACCCTTTGGCCAAGCAAGTGACTAATGCGAAGTTTAGGGCTTCTTTTCAAGTGTTGGCTCAAGCCATGAAGGTTCAAGACAATAGGTAGGTTGTAGTCCCTGTGAACCAAAATATGGGTATGGCGGCAGCTACAGTTAGAGACTTCACTAGAATGAATCCTCTAGAGTTTCATGGTTCCAAAGTTGAGGAAGATCCTCAAGAGTTTATTAATGAAGTGTGTACGGTGTTGATGATCATGGGAGTGGCGCCGATGGAAAAGGAAGAATTGGCCGCTTATCAACTCAAAGGTGTTGCTCAAATATGGTTCAACCAATGGAAGGAATATAGGGCAGATGAACAAGTCTTTTTGACTGGGAAAAGTTTGAGGTTGCCTTGTTTGATAGGTTTTTACTCCTTGAGATGAAGGAGGCCAAAGTACATGAATTCATCAACCATTGTTAAGGAAGTATGAGTCTAAAGGAATATGCTTTCAAGTTCATACAATTGTCTCGGTATTCTCCTACTATGGTTGCAGATCCTAGGTCAAGAATGAGTAAGTTTATTTTGGGTGTGTCCGAAATGGTGGTTAAGGAATGTCGTACCGCTATACTTATCAAGGATATGAACATTTCTCGTCTTATGGTTTATGCTAAAAAAATAGGAGAAACTTAAGGAAAGGTTTAGGGAGGCAAAGAGGGCCAAAACTGGTAATGGTGAATTTTCACATTTAAGATCTGAGAGACACAGCCGTCCTAAATTCTAAGAAAGGTTTTCCGGTCAAAGATCCTCCAATTCTCTTCCAAAGTTCAACAAAGATAAGGTTTTTAACCCTAAGCCTCAAGGAGGGAATGGTGGTGGATCTTCATTGTCTACTTGTACTAAGTGTGGAAGAAAGCAAGAGGGTAAATGTCTAGATGGTTCTAATGCATGCTTTGGTTGTGGCAAGATGGATCACAAGATAAGGGATTGTCCCTCAGTTGCTAAGAATGAAGGAGATAATCGTCGACGGGCTCAACCCCATTCTCCTTCAGACTCTAGTGGTAATCACAAGCTAAACCTATTCTATGCACTTAAGACTCATCATGAGCAAGAGGGTTCTCCCGATGTGGTTACCGGTATATTGAAAGTCTTCCAACTTAATGTTTATGTTTTACTTGACCTCGGTGATACCTTGTCTTTTGTGACGCCATATGTGGCTATGGGGTTTTATATTCTTCTGGATGTGTTGTTAGAACCTTTTTTTTTGTCTCTACTCCTGTTGGTGATTCTATTCTGGCTAACAGGGTCTATAGAAAATGTCTCATTTCCTTATCCCATAGAGTCACTCATGTTGATCTTGTAGAGCTTGATATGTTAGATTTTGATGTTATCCTTGGTATGGATTGACTGCATTCATGGTATGCTTCTATTAATTGTAAAACCCAAGTAGTCAAGTTCCAGTTACCAAATAAACCCATTCTACAATGGAAAGGGGGAAACTCTATGCCTAAGAGTCAGTTTTTTTCTTGTCTAAAAGCTAGTAAGATGATCTTTAAGGTTTGCACATACCATCTCATTCGGGTTAGGGATATGGATTCCAAAACCTCTATATTTGAGTCAGTCCCCATTGTAAATAAGTTTCCAAAAATGTTTCATGATGATCTACAAGGTGTTCCTCCTGAAGAGGAAATAGACTCATTTGTTTCTTGTCCAAAAGCTAGAAAGATGATCTTTAAGGGTTGCACATACCATCTCATTCGGGTTAGAGATATGGATTCCAAAACCCCTATATTTGAGTCAGTCCCCACTGTAAATAAGTTTCCAGAAATGTTTCTTGATGATCTACAAGGTGTTCCTCCTAAAAGGGAAATACACTCCAGTATTGACCTTCTCCCAGATATGCAACCTATCTCTATTCCTCCTTTCTAAATGGCTACGGAAGAACTTAATGAATTAAATGAGCAATTGAAATATTTGTTGGAGAAGGGTTTCATCCGACCGAGTATCTCTCCATGGGGTGCTCCAGTTTTATTTGTTTGAAAGAAATATGGTTCGCTTCGTATGTGTATTGACTACCAGAAATTGAACAAGGTTACTATTACGAACAAATATCCTCTTCCGAGGATAGATGATTTTTTTGATCAACTATAAAGAGCACCTTACTTCTCCAAGATTGACCTCCGCTCAGGTTATCACCAATTGAGGGTTAATGATACATTTCGATGATGAGTTTTTGAACTTGGTATAGTCATTATGAGTTTTTGGTAATGTCGTTTGGCTTGACTAACGCTCCGGCCACATTTATGGATTTAATGAATATGGTGTTTAGACAATAACTTGATATGTTTGTGATTGTGTTCATTGATGATATATTGATCTATTCGAGGAGTGAAGACGAGCATATCGATTATTTGAGGATTGTGTTGCAAGTCCTCATGGACCAACAACTCTTTGCAAAGTTTAGTAAATGCGAGTTTTGGCTAAGGTTTGTGCATTTTCTTGGTCACACTGTTCTTGTAAGATTATTGAGGTAGATCCTAAGAAGACGGATGCGGTTAAAAGTTGGACTAGACCTCTACCCCCTTCGAATATAAGAAGTTTCTTGGGTTTGGCTAGTTTCTATAGAAGGTGTGTGGAAGGGTTTTTTTCGATTTCATCTCCATTGGCGGAGTGGACCTAAAATAAGGTGAAGTTCATATGGTCCAAATTGTGTGATTAGAGTTTCCAAGAATTTAAAGATAGACTTACTTCCGTTCTGGTGTTGACTTTACCGGAAGGAACTGATGAATTCGTTATTTTTTGTGATAATTCACGAATTAGATTGGGATGTTTCCTTATGCAAAAGGGAAAGTCATTGCCTATGCTTCAAGGCAACTTAAGATTCATGAAAATAATTATCCTACACATGACCTTGAACTAGCGGCAGTTGTATTTGCTCTAAAAATTTGGAGGCATTACTTGTATGGTGTCCACGTAGCTGTTTTTACCGACCCAAAGAGCTTGCAATATGTGTTTAAACGAAAAGATCTAAATCTTTGCCAAAGAAGGTGGCTTGAGTTATTAATATATAATGACATGAGTGTTCTCTATCAACCAGACAAGGTGAATGTGGTTGCAGATGCTCTTAGTTGGTTATTGATGGGTAGTGTTTCTCATATTGAGGATGATAAGAAGGAGTTGGTACAAGATGTTCATAGGTTGTCCCCATTGGGTGTTCGGTTAATTGACTCACTAAAGGTGGTGTTATGGTTAACTATGGTTAACAATGGTTTAGAGTCATCTTTTATGGCAAATGTGAAAGCCAAGTAAGGTCTTCACCCAATCTTGATTGAAATGAAGGACATTGTACTTAAGAAGTCAGTTGAGGCTTTCTCCCAAGGGAGAGATGGAGTGCTTAGATATCAGGGTCGTTTGTGTGTTCTCGATGTAGATGACTTGAGAGAGAAAATATTATGAGAATCCCATAGTTCTCAATATTCCATTCACCTGGGAGCCACCAAGATGTACCGTGACTTGCATGAGATCTATTGGTAGAATTGAATGAAGAAGGATATTGAGGAGTTTCTGGCTAAGTGTCCTAATTTCAAACAAGTGAAATTTAAGCATCAAAAGCTGGGAGGTTTATCTCAAGATATTAGTATTCCTACTTGGAAGTGGGAAGACCTGAATATGGACTTTATTGTTGGTTTACCACGCACCAAACAACAACATTACTCGATTTGGGTTATTATAGATCATATGACGAAATAGGATAATTTCATTCCCGTCATAGTTTCTTATTCGGCGGAGGACTATGCTAAGTTGTATTTAAGGGAAATGGTTAGGTTGCATGGAGTTGCCTTATCCATTATCTCTGGTCGTGGTACCCAATTCACTTCTGAGTTTTGGAAATCCTTTCAAAAGGGTCGTGGTACTCATGTTAAGCTTAGTACGACCTTTAATCTACAAACCCATGGGCACACGGATCTTACTATCCAAACTTTGGAAGATATGTTGAGAGATTGTGTAATTGATTTCAAGGGTCATTTGGATGATCACTTGCCTTTGATTGACTTTGCGTATAACAATAGCTATCACTTAATTATTGGTATGAATCCATTTGAAGTTCTATATGATAGGAGGTGTAGATCCCATATAGGTTGGTTTGAAAGTCGCTTTGACAGGTCCTAAACTAGTCCATGAGGCTATGGACAAAGTTTGGATCATTAGAGAAAGGTTCAAAATGGCTCGATGTTGACAAAAGTCCTATACCAATGTTAGAAGAAGGGATCTTGAGTTTGAGGTAGATGATTGGGTCTACTTGAAAATTTCACCCATGAAGGGTGTAATGACATTTGGGAAGAAACGAAAGCTTAGTCCCCGCTATGTGGGACCATATCAGATATTGAGGCGAATTGACAAAGTCGCTTATGAACTTGAATTGCCTAATGATTTGGCATCGGTGCATCTGGTTTTCCATGTATCCTTATTGAAGAAATGCATTGGACATCCAACACCTGTAGTTCATTTAGAAGGTTTGGGAGTTAAGGAGAATCTTTCTTATGAGGAAGTTCTAGTTAAGATTTTAGACTGGCAAGTTAATGTCACAACCCAGGGGTACACCCTAGATGTAACATAGCGTACTTGACCCCAAAGGGATCTCATACAACCCACTTTGCATATCATAACATAAGATAATAGAAAAGTACGGAAATTTTAAAACTTTATCCATACAATCGAAGTCTTTTATAAAAGCAAGCGGAAGTCTTACTACAATTTGTCTGAAACAATCTATTACAATGTTGAATAACTCTTGGGGCATAGCCCATACAATAGTCTCAAAACATGAAAGTAAAAGACATAAGGGAAATAATGGCTTTGTCCTCGAAGCTATGAAGACTCACCAAACTTCAACTCCTTGCTCCTTTAGAAACCTATCCTCAAGAATGGAACTCAAAATCACCAGACCCTACATTTCATGAGAAGGTAAGCAAGAGTATGCATTAGTACAAAGTACTAAATATGATAGCTAGCATAACATCATAACAACATAACATAAGGGTTAGTCAACATAAGACAAAATCCACAAGCATAAGAGATGATCACATAATCATAAGCATAATCCCCAACATAGACATAATGTAAGCATTAGTCATCATAAAGCATTATTCCATATACATAGTCAAGTCTTAGACTTTCATATCATAACAGAACCATTTTATAAGTAGCTTCAAGTTATACTTGTGCAATACATGGATAAGACCCCATAATTCCATTCATTCTAAGTATCTCCTTTGGCCATCATAATCATATTTACCATCTTATGGTCTCATCCTTAGCTTAATTCTCATAACCAAGGAAATCTCTCACCTTTAGTCAATCATAACAAGGAAGGCAACTATAGCACAATCCTATCCAAACATACATAATATAAGAGAACACTTCTTAGGTAACCTTAAGTCATAAGGTAACCTTAAGTCATACTTGTGTAATGCATGAATAAGACCCCAAAATCCTACCCATGCTAAGTACCACTTTTAGGTTCTCATACTCATACTTCTTGATTTGGAGATTAGTACCTCTTTGTAAGACATTGGAACCCTAGAAGATACTTCTTTAAGCACATCTTACTCCCTCTTCTTAAATTTTGAACACTATGAAATACTTACTCAATCATGTCTAAGTTCATTAGGTTTGAACACTTGAGATGCTTCCTCAAGCATGTCTTAGTTCTTTATTAACTTGGAACACTTCGAGATACTTCCTTGAAATATGTCTTAGTTCCATAATAATCTTGTACTAATTGGGAATATAGCCTTAATCGACATGAGACCACATAAACTATCACATGATCTCCTCCGATGTTACCCACACCGAGAAGGGTTGGTCTACTTGCTTAGGGTAGAACCAGTTTTTTAGCTTAGTTGGACCTACTAGCTAACTTTCCTACGAGGCACGTACTTATGGGATATGGAGATTCTACTAGGAAACCCGGAATCCACTTGTGAGGGACTCCATCTCATGAGATAAACTTTGGGAAACTCGGACTCTACTTGTGAAAGTTCCCATCTCAGAAGCCAGACTCACCTAGATAAAAGCTTCAATTTCAATTCAATAACCACTCGGTGCTAGGCATACATACCACAAGATAGCTTATTAATTTCTTACTTAAATCATGACTCATGGAGGGATGTCCTTGACAACCAATCCATGTTTCAAGTGCTTATATCACTTTTATACATTAAAACCTTCTTAATTCAACATATTAGCTTTGCTCTCAAAGCCCTAACAACCAAAACTCATGACTACAAGCCTTACTCTCAAATATTTACTTCTTACCAACATCATTCATACCTAGATTTCAAGGCATTCAAATCACATTCTTCTTTATCAAGTGATTCTAGTCATAAATCATCATAAAGGTTCAATCTCAAGCTTTACCAGTCATGATCCATCATATATACTATAATCTAATTCAATTCATGTTTACAAGCTTTCATTCATGAACAATTACTATACAAGTCATCAATTCTAGAAGATCATCTATGAAATCCTCAATTTCACCTTTCATGACATAAACCCGAATTACTACAATTTCATTAATTAAACTAGGGTTAACCATGGAAAAGATGTAATATCTTCATAATAACATATTTCAATGCTAAATCAATCATAAACAAGTACTATCCATTCAATTGGATTCATACTCAACACTACCCACAATATAGAAAGAAACCCTAGCTATAATTGGGGGTTTTCTTCACAATTGGGGGAAATCTAGGGGACTACATGGATGGAAGAATACAAGGATGAATAAGCTATCATACCTTGATTATAAATCCCTCATAAAGCTTGGAATATTGGAGGAATTTGACATAGTTTGACCCTCTCTTCTTCTTCTTGAGTTTTCTAGAGAAAGGACTTTTAAGAAGATGAACTTTGGGATCTTTTGGGGTTTTGAAATTAATGAATTAAATGGGGTAGTTAAGGGGTTAAAATACTTTATATAGGTGTACTAAGACCATACAAAATGACCCACTTAATTTGGAATTTCCTTAAACACCCCAAACTAGGCAGCCTACTCCCAGGCACCACGACAGGGCTCACGAGCTGTGGTCAAGACCATGAGCCGTGGTCCTTGGGCAGTGGCTTGGCCTTGGTTTCATGGCATCACAAGTTGAAGGCAACTCCATGGCCACTCCCACGAGTCGTCTAGGCCTTCACGAGACGTGAAGTGGCTCATGTGGAGGAGGCGTACTTTGGCAGCCTTGAGGGGCACACTGCCTCACCACCACGGGTAGCACCATGATCCGTGGTGTCCACCACAAGCCGTGAAGGCTCTTGTGGTCATGATCAGTGCCATGGCATGCATGGGACAGCCTTGCCTCTTTCCCCTTTGCCTTGGCTCATGCCCTCTTGGCCTTGACTTGTAGCCCTCAAACTTAGCCCTAGATGGTCTACTAGACTACGGGGTGTTACATTTAAGCATTTGAGTAACAAAGAAGTTGCTTTTGTGAAGGTCTTTTGAGGAATCAGTTAGTTGAGGGTGCTACTTGGGAGGCCGAGGCCGATATGATGTCCCATTATCCTCATATATTTCCTTCTGCCCCTACTCTAGCTTGAGGTATTTAGTTCCTCATGGTTTACTTTTTTGGTGTCATGTGTCTTAGATATTCTTATGATTTCCTCTTTTATGCATGTTTATGAAAACCTTAAATTTTGAGAAAAAGAGTTAACTTAATTGATTTCTTTATGTTTATATGCATTTAAGTATGAGTTGAATATAGACTTCATGGGATGATGTTTTGAGCATGCTTTAGCTTGGAGTTGCTGTTTCCTCCATAGATATGTGCATTTATGTGATTGCATTCATGTTGTGCTGTTAGATTAAGTTCCTACCCTTCTTATGATATCTTGAATCTCATTCAAGGACGAATGTTCCCAAGGGGGAGATAATGTAACACCTTGGATTTGAAAAGATGAAAAGTTTGCAGATTTTTTGGATTTGGTGCCAGTACCAATAGAGCCACCAACGACGTGTGGTCTAACACATGTTCCGTACGTAGGCCCGTGGTTAGCAAGTCCAAGTTTTCAAAAATTGTCAAAGTTTCCATACCTTTATAAGGTTCACCAGGATGGTTTGTTGTCCAATACATTAGTCATAGGTAGGTTTCTTAGTTGAGTCCCAGACTTAGAAAAATTTTAGGATAAAAACTCATGACCCACGACTGAGGTGTACGACTCGTATGTGGACCCAGGGACTATACATGGTTCCCTTCGATGGGAGTCAAAGATTGGTGGTCTCTGATTCCATCCATGGCCGACCAGGATGATCTGTGGTGTGACCAATGAACCGTAGGTCTGGCAATTGGTGAGGTCGGCAGTTATTTTAAGAAGGGTTTTTTCTTAATTATTCTAACCCACTACTATGATGTTTTAACTTCTATTACAGAACCTATATAAATGTTTTTACCCCCAAATTTCCCCAATCGAACTCCTTCTACCAAATTCCAAAAGTTGATCAAAGTTCTTCCCAAAATATTTCTCTCTATAAAAAGCTTTAAGAAGAAGGCTAGGGTTTCAAGGTCAAGTCTCCAAATTCACCATTGATTGTTAATTCTTGGCATCAAGGTATGATAGTATTCACCTATGGAGTCCTTTCGTCCATAGGGTTCCTAAATTTTCCTATTTTCTCAAGGTAGAATCTCCAATGGAAGCTAGGGTTTTTACTCAATCTCATATGTTCTTTTCAATTATGATCTAATTGATTGCTTTATGTCATTTTATGTTAGAATTGAAGAAATTGCGTGTTTCTAAGTTGAATCCCCATGAACCCATGTCAAATCCATGTTTTCTAGAATTGATCATTTGATGAAGCTTTTGGATCATGAAAGATGAATTTTTGAAGATATGCATGTTCTTTATGAAATTTATGTAAATTTTTAAATGATACTTTGAGAGTGAAGTATCAATATGATTGTTGTTGTTGTGAAAGGATTTTTCACACACTACTCAATACATGCATGTGAAAGGATTATCCCACATAAAGGATTCATAAGGTTGGAAGGTCTTCTCACCTAAAATTAATCAAAGTTAAGGAGCTATTCTAACGATGAGGCAAATGACGATTACCCATGTTCTCGAATGATAAGACAAGCGGCAAATACCCATGTCTCATGAATGTTAAGATAAGATAAGAATAATGAATATTTCGTGGGAGTTGTGCTTAGCATCGAGGAGACAAGTGGTGATTACCCATCTCCCATAAACTACGTGCCACCATATATTTGTCTAGATAATCATTAGTTAGTGGATCCACGTAAGCTAGAAGGTCCTGGTTCTTACCTTGACAAGTGAGAACACCTCTTTTCAGTGTGGGGTACACACCAGATTCCATGTTATAGGTCACATGGTCTCTCTATGTCGGTTAAAGGTAAACTCCCACAATAATGAATTAAGGTTACTTCAAGAAGTATCTCACATGTGATTTAAGATGATTTCTACTTGCATTAGCCATGATCACGATTATGTTTTCTAACCTTTGATCTTATGTATAAACTTTGTTCTTGCAAGGCATGAGAAGTCCTTTTATCATGATTTCATACTTTTATGCATGGCTATCATACTTGGTACATTCTTTGTACTAACACTTACTCTTTCCTATATTGTTTCCCACATGTAGGGCCCGACGCTCCAGTTCACATCTCTGTGGATATGGATCACTTAGTAGATATTGAAGATTGGTGATTCTTCATGTTTCGAGGACCGAGCCTTTGTTTCTTATTGGCTTTAGTTTTTAGTATTGTATGTGATGTACGGGTTACGTCCGGATCACTCTTGATGTACTAGATGACTTTCAGACTATGTTAGACTTCCGTTACATTTTATCAACTCTTATGTTTTGAAATTGTCTTTTAAACTCTCTTAATTTTATATTATCTTGTATGATGCATGGTAAGTAGATTGTGTAGGGCCTCTCGGTTTCCTATACGCCATGTTACGCTAAGTGTATGCTTTGGATTGTGACATAATCAAGCCAATAATAATCCATTATGCCGAAATCAAATAATTGATAATAGAGTTGCAGGAAAAAGTCAAAAATATCATTTATGACAACTCTAGTTCATGTAGAAGTGGGAGTGTCACTCACTTGAAGGCCAATAATTATGAGCTTCAATGTTTGAAATGCCTAGTGATCTTCTTAACTTTGCCCAATAATCCCCAAAGAAAGAACAATGTGAAATTGGATAAGAAATTCAAATCTTCAAAGTGGAGAGACCGAGTGAGACTTTGGATTTTCTCATGTTACCCCCATGCATTTCAATGAAGTCTTGATTTGAAGTTGGGGAGGAAATTCATCGACTCAAAGTAGAAACATAAAGGGTGGTGCATCCGACGTCGTGCCGAGACATTAAATTGTGTGCTTGATGGGAGACAACCTATTCGTTTCCAAAAAAATATTGATTTTGAGTTTAACAGTTATTTCTCAATCAACTATTATGAATTAAGCAAGTTCTCTCGAACCTCGATAAGCCCAACAATATAAACAACCCAAAACCTCAATTAGTCTACTATTTCGAGTTAGATTGGTAGGATTGAATTCAGAACCACTTTCTCAAGTTGAATCCACAATAACCCAATCACTACAATCATCGATTAATAGATTTAATTAAAAAACCTCTTTCTCAAGCAAGCTTTGAATGCTAAGCTAGAATTGTATTTGCAACTACAATTCATCAATTTAAACTCAACTATTAATTAAACACACTTCAAATCAACAAGAAAACCAGTAAATACTAACACCCATAAGCTAATTGGAACATTCAATCACATGATCACACCCCCAAGAATGGGGGTTTAGCCACACATATTAAAGAGCAAGATATCGTTACCAACTATATTCTCCATTAGCATGAGTAACAATCCACAAGTCTTCAAAATGCTTAAAATTAGTTCAAAATCAAAACCAACCCTAAATTCCTACTCAAAAAAGACTAAAAACAATGTTTAGAGGGTTTTAGATTAAAAAAAACCCAGGATTAGATTGTATGGGACTACTTTTCAAAATTCCATTTATACGTTCTCAGTTTTTTGGCTTTGGAGTCATTCAGCGGAATAAGTCGAGCGTCGCTGACTAGGTCAGCGAATCGCCAAATGCTCATTTCCATCGCCTTCTTGGATTAACTCTTCACCAATTACCTTCTGTGACTTTAGGCGGTTAGGATTTCCATCATCGATCCAGTCGGCGCTTCACCGAAGCATCACTTTCCATCACCGAGTTGGATTTTTTTCCTAGACTGGCCTGCCGTAACTTTTGGGGAGCTAAAAAGCCACTCGACGACTCGCTGTGTGGTCGTGGTGATCATCAGTGTTGCTTGTCTTCAACCTTTCAAGCTTTTATGTTCTTGTTGGCCCGGTAATGTCCTTGCCTTGCTCTTTTGCCTTCATTGCTGCAAATTACCACTTTAACATCAATTTAGAGCCTAAAATAGGCATTGAGGACACTAAAACTCTTTATATTAAGCCCTAAATGAGTCGAAATTCCCGACTCATCAACACCCCCAACTTAAACTTTTGATTTTTCTCAAGTGAAACACAAGATCAATCAATTCAACATAGTTGTCTACAAAGAGTGCTACTCAAGATTCAACAGGAATGCACATGAGGTTCAATCTACCCATGGAATGTTCAATTGTGCACTACAAGTTCAAACTGTGACTAGCTATCATAAAATAGAACTCAAGCTCACAATGCTTTCTTCAAATGCAAATTCAAGTTCAACAAAAGTATTCGAATGCCCTCACATTAAGAATGATTCCATGCTCACACAAAGCTCATCAAAATTTCAGAATTTAGGAATCAAAAACAACTCTCACACTCTCATCGATAAACTCATGCATTATTTTCCCTATAGGTTTTCCCGTATTTTCCAACATTAAGCTCAATCAAGATCACAAAGGTATTTCAAGGCTTGTAACAGGGCTTAGGGTAAAGGTATGATCATTTTGTCTTAGTGACTTCTACCTTCATGAAGCATGGCCTACATTTTTTCTCCTTTTCTTTCACTGTTTTTGATTTTCATAATCCACCCTATGTTCTATTAAGCATGACTCATTGGATACCCCATTTATTTTATCCATTGTAAAAACTTTATTGTAACTTTCTTTTTCTTTTTAAATCTTTTTCTTCTTCTCTCATTTTCATTTTTTTATATGGAGGGGTTCCATCTTTTTCAACATGATCCTTCAAGGGCGAGTTTCTCAAACTTCTTGAGTTTCCTTCTTTTTCACCACAGCCCCAACCTAAGCTTTTGGCCTAAGTTGGTTATTTAAAGGGACCAATGTTTCATGAAGATTTTAGGTGGGAAGGATAGGCTCAAACGGTGCCAAGAAGGGGTCACAATCTCACAAGGTGGTCACAAAGAGGTATATGGATATTTGGTTCACTCTCTACAAATCGTACCTAAGATCATCTCTATCATTCGCCTACATTAGTCGATTGGACAAACATGTCAAGTTCTAGGTATTATATAGCACACATTCCAAGACAACCTCAGCACACATGACATTCAACACAATCATCAAACAAGACTCTACAATTTTAGCACATGTGCACAGATGATCACAAGATTCATTTCAACAATCGGCCAGTCACAATGAGATGCTAAGAGTTCACACGTGACTTATGCAACTCAAATTTGCCTCATTAGAGTCGTACACACATATTGTTCAATCAAGATCACTACTCAAATCATCGGTATTGATAGCAATTGATACTCAAATATGCAAGAAAATAACCACATTCACAACCATCAAGAGGTGATTTTTTTTTGGATCAAAACAAACATTCACATTAAAGACCAATGGATCATCAAAAACAAATAGTCACAAAAAAAAGTAAGAATTCACAACAAGCATCCAAAAATAGATTATCCACAAAATAACCCAAAAGAGGTTGGTATAAAGATAACTCACACCCTCCCCCCCAACTTAACCTAACAATTTTCCTCAATGTAAAACAAATAGAAAGTCTAAAAATAAAGCTGAAAGAGGGTCAAGATCTCCCTTTCAAGACATGCCTGAGGTGAACTCTTCATATTTATGACTCCTTCAATTTGGGCATCAGTGCCCAACTAAGCTCCATCCTTCACTCCACTAGAGCCCACCATAGATGTATCCCGAAGAGAAGTCTCCATAGTTGTCTGAATCATCACACCTAAGTCCTCTAGGTCATCATACACTGCTGCATATCATGTGCCAAGCTCCTCCTCATCAGTCTTGGGAGCATCTGACTTGGCATCTTCATCAGCTATAGTAGCATCTCCGATCGTAGTTGCCAGAGGGATCTCAGAAATGGCTGAAAACTCTGTACTCGGGACCTCGGGAAGGTCCACCGTGCCAAAAAACATAGACAGATCCATGGATTTAAGCTCATCCACATCACGTCTCATACTGGCCATGTCAGCTCTCAGTGCCATCGCATCATCCGACTGACGTTCACTCTACTCACAAGTCTTCATTCTGACAGTGAGGGCATCTAATGTGAAGTCATGGGAAATGATAAGCTCCTGATGCTCTCACAACTCAGCCCGAATAGGAGCTAAAGTAGCAGCAATGGCCCGCTAAATCATCCCAAGAACAACAACCTCTACCCGGAAGGCACGCACATCAGCAGATTAGGCTAGATGACCCATCTTGAACAACATAGCCTGGGTCAATGGGTGCTAAGAAGTAGCAACAGCAACAGTAGAAGTAGTTGCAGCAGCAGAACTAAAAAGGACAAAAGTAGAAGTGCCAAGGGTACCTGAAGGCTCACCAACCTGAGTAAGAGGGGCTGGGTGAATCTGCAACATCTCCACGTCAACCATCACGGAAGTGTCCACTGGCGCAACTCTCCTCCTCTCGGCCTCTTCTTTCGTGTACTCAGCCTCGATCCTCTGAATGTTAGTAGAGGAAGTAGGGTCACTACCATATATATATTATTAACCAATGGCACTCGAGCATGCCAGTATAGCTCCGTGATCAACACCGGTAATGGGAGAGAAGTCTGACTCTGCTTGGCCCTCATGGACATCTCCTGCTCGATAATCAAGTTGAGATTTAGTCTATCCAGGTCCATGATGCTTCCCAGCAATGCAACCTTCGGATGCCGGAGTATGGACTCATTTTGTGAGGGCATCAAAGTGCTACTGATAAACCCGAACCAAAACATGGCAACCACATTCAAATCCTTCTTCTCTATCGGAACTCCTGCCTCAATCATTAGCGGTGTGATGTCCGAGATCAGAGGATCCAACTAACCCTTCAAGTCATCCAGTGTCTTCTTTTGTATCCGATCCACCAAAATGTGGATCACGTTCATTGTACACCCTAGCAAATTATTTATGTTAGTGCTACTGCATTTCACCTTTCTACCGTACATCACCACATGATCAACTGGTGCGAACGAGCTGGCCTTTTTTTTCCCTTTTTGGCACCAGCTTCCCATACTCAACATAGAATTATTAGACCCAAGAAGGAATGTGGAGCCTCGGGGCCGGGTAAAGATCTCAAACTTGTGGAACTTGATGGTGTTCCACACTTTTGGGTACCTTTCTACCACTCCGTTTGTAGATAGTATTTTCTCCTCAACGATGGTTCTCAATCCCACAATGTTTAGTCTGTTCAATTACCAGGGAGGGGGTGTCTGTACTGGTGGCACTAGAGGTACCTACTCGACCATATGTGCTGGGGGTTGAGGAGGTGTAGGAGGCACCGGTATCCTAGTCGTATCATTAAGTGATTTAGAGTACAACTCTGCTATCCTTGTCTGTAGGTTCTGGTCGTCCTTCGGTTCAAATAAAGAGACTGGCGATCTATCACTCGAGTTTCCCTCACTGTCCAACTCTGATGGAATTGACTCAGCAGCCCCCCTGCCTTTGCCTGTGCCTTTCCCCCTGTTGGAGGAAGTTTGGCCTGAGTAGCTTGTGCATGCATAACATCCTCATTTATTACTATTCCCCATGCTCGTTTTTGGGGTGGTTAATTTCTACCTTATACCTTGGGTCTGTCCATACCTGCAAAACAACATAGAATAAACCAATACGTTAGAAATAGTTTTAAAAAATCAAAGTTGAAAAACCTGCAGGAAAACTCACCGAACCCCTTCAGCGAACCAAATTTGGTTCACCGAAAGTTCCAGACTAAATTTACTCAGATATCAGCACAATTCAGCGAGGTACATGGCATTTTGGTGATTCGTCAACACCATTCGTTGAACTAAAGGTAGCTAACCGAATGTTATAAAATATTTCCTAAAATTTGGGGCTTAGAAAGGGCTATCCAACAGACATTTGGCAAGTCACCGAGTGAACTCAGTGAGCTCAGGCATATCTCTGAATGTTACCAAAACATTTCATCAAACCTTCAGAATAAATGACCGATCCAGAAGTCTCTTGGCGAACCGCCGAACCATTCGGCGAGATCGACTAAGCTCACCTAAAGGTCCTTCGTGCTAGTTTTTGACCCCTATCTCCAATTTCTAACCCATAACCCATGAAAATGAAATTAAAGCCTATTCTTTGCAATTAAGGTCAGACCCATACCACTAATGACCTCGGGCTACTCAAACTTCCCTCGATTTTTCCAAAATTGACCAATTGACGTCAAATTCCCTTAAGAATGACTTCACTTGCTCTATCATTTGGAAAAATCATTCGATCAGTACAATTTGGGTTACTCAAGGTTCACCCACACCAGACCCAACAAATAAACAACACACAGCCATGATTTCAATTAGTTCAAACATGAAATTTGCAAATATGGGCTAAATATAAACATAAACATGATACAACAAAGGCCCATACTAAAAAAATCAATCATACAATCAAGATTACTCAATTAATTCAACAAGAATACAAGCATGCATTGAAAACTACTAAAAATTCAAGTGGGGTTCGAAAAACCAACCTCAAAAGCAGATGAAAATAAATGTTAGGCAAGCAACTACGAATGCAGAAACTCAAAGATCCCTCCGAGTAATTGATCCCCACATGAAATTAACAAGCAACAAAGATGTAAAATTGAATTGTAAAAGTGCAAAGGTCGAAAAATATGAAATGAAGGAAAGTTTTGAATTGAAAATGGTTTAGGCCTTTATGACCCTTCAGTTCACACACTAGTTGGCGACACCCATTTATTTCATCGACCATTTGGTGATGCACCGAATGGTGCTTTTGACTGCTGAATGTTACAGAATTCCAGCCATCCAGTTGGTCAACACATCGGTCCAGTTCTGGCTCGCCGACTGGTACCTTGGCTCACCTAATTACCTCTTTCCCCCATAATTTCAATTTTTTCAACCTTCACATTGAACACTCGTTAATTAAAAAACAATATTAAAAACTTTGGTTAACCATGGTATCACTCGGTAATCCACCTTTCGGTCTTGGGTTTAAATGAGTTGAGATTTGACCCATCTGTGATTCCAGTTACTTAATAGACACCGAGTGAAAAGTGACCGTCTAATTCATAGAAGAGACTTCATCCGTCATTTCCTTTAGCACCTTGTCTGATCCTTCCACTTCTTTGAGAATACGCGCAAGCATATCTTCTGTGTGGAAGCTTTCAGGATCAGCCCTTTGCTATTTTCACTTTTGACGCTCGTGCGGGGGTACATAGAGATCCTTGTCGCCATCCCGCTCCCTCCAGTTTGTACCATGGTCACACCATTTCCTATCACGGTCTCTCCAACCTTCATCACACTTTCTATTCCAACCTTGGTTCCCGCTCGACCTTGGATTATTTTGGCGGAAACTTCCTCCCTGATTTGCTAGAAAATGCGCTTTCTCGTTGTACATAGCCTCAAAGTGTGCATCATTAGGGTTTACTCCACTAACTCCAAATGCATTCATGGTCTTAGAATAACTTCCCATAACATGTTTCGACAATAGATCCATTTGGGTCATCATTTTTCCCATGTTTTCATCTCACTTTTGGTCTCTCTCTAATTTTTCCTTTCTCATCTTGAAGTTTAAAGGAGACACTTGATCTTCCCTAGTGTACCAATCACGGTTAATCTTTGTCATCCCATCAAGAAGAGTAGATGCTATTTCAAACGGTTGCTGCATGATTCCTCCTTGAACGAGTTAGTCAGCCACACCCCTGTTGATTGAATCTAGACTCCACTAAAATTAACTGTTCGGGAGTCCATGAGTTGGACATTGGAGCAGTAGCTTCTGGAACATCAACTATGTTTCATAAATTGGTTCACCATCCAGTCGTTTGAAGTTTTGAATGTTATCTCTCAATGCCATAATCTTTGAGGATGGAAAAATCTTACATATAATGCATCACTGAGCTCGTCCCAAGAAGTAATTTAGTCCATTGGTAGGTCGGCTAACCACTTTGTTTCCTCCTCCATTAGAAAATAAGGAACAAACGAAGTCGGACTGGCTCCTCAAAGATGTTCTTGAAGAAAATGGACCACACATCCACAAATTTCCGGATGTGGTCATGGGGATCTTCATGTGCTAGACCTCCAAACAAACCCTTCATTTGCAACAACTGCAACATGGTGATAGTCACATGCAATACCGCATTGCCCACAATCGAAGGCAATCAAATAGCACCCGCACTTCCGAAATGATCTTCATTGACATCGTGCAAGTTACCAATGTCATCATTATGTCCAAGTTGATTAGCATTGATCCCGTTAACCTTCATATCTTCACCTGTTTGAGAGAAACCAACAACAACATACAAAAATAAGTCAATTCAACTACAACACGGTTAGTTCACAACTAAATTTCACTAAAAGAATTCTAAACACCACTCTCTGGTAGCGACGCCATTTTTGATAACTCTCAAATACACTTCATTTAGATTTAGGTGTAGGCGGTTGCAATAAAGTATAAACCCAAAGAAGAGTTGAGGTCAATCCCACAGGGAGTGATACAGTAGAGAATTCAATTAACAAGTGAAAGGAGTGTGCTAATCGTTTGTAGGTGTAAACATTTTCATAATAATTAAAGTAAATTGCAAGGGTTTGACAACTAGTGTCAATAAGGGGGATTAGATTGAGCAATTATCAACTACGAAAACACATGAGTAATCAAGTAGAGAGGGATCCTGGGGATGTGATCGATTGAACACCAATTTTTCTATATGGGTGATTATTATTTACTAAAAGTCGTTGAATCTTAGTGGTTAGGCTAGGCTTTAAGTGTAACAACTATTTCTCAATAGACTAATACGAATCAAGCGAGTTCTCTCAAACCTCGACAAGCCTATCAATATAAATAGCCCAAAACCTCAATTAATCTACTCTTTTGAGCTAGATTGTTAGGATTGAATTCGGACCCACTTTCTCAAAGTGAATCCACAATAATCCAATCACTACAATCATCAATTATTAGCTTTAATTCAAAAACCTCTTTCTCAAGCAAGCTTTGAATGCTAAGCTAGAACTGTATTTGCAACTACAATTCATCAATTAAAACTCAATTATTAATAAAACCCACTTTAAATCAACAATAAAACTAGTAACTACTAACATCCATAAGCTAATTGGAACATTCAATCACATGATAACACCCCCAAGAATGGGGGTTTTATCCACACATATTAAAGAGCAATAAATTGTTACCAACTATGTTCTCCATTAGCTTGGGTAACAACCCACAACTCTTCAAAATGCTCAAAATCAGTTCAAAATCAAAACCAACCCTAAATTCCTACTCAAAAAGACTAAAAACAATGTTCAGAGTGTTTTAGATAAAAAAAAAATTGTATGGGAACTCCCTTTCTTTTAAAAAAAATACCATTTATATGTTCCCATATTTTTGGCTTTGGAGCCATTCGGCGGAATAAGTTGAGCGTCGCCGACCAGTTCGGCGACACGCCAAATGCTCATTTCCATCACCTTCTTGGGTTGACTCTTCACCAATTACCTTCTTTGACTTTAGACGATCACGATTTCCATCACCGATCCAGTCGGCACTTCGCTGAAGCGTCACATTCCATTGCCAAGTTGGGTTTTTTCCCTAGGCTGGCCTGCTGTAACTTTTGGCAAGCTGAAGAGCCAGTCAAAGACTCGCCGAGTGGTCTTGGCGATCATCATCCTTGCTTGTCTTCAACCTTTAGAACTTTAACATTAGTGTAGAGCATAAAATAGGAATTGAGGACACTAAAATATTTTATATTAAGCCCTAAATGAGTCGAAATCCCTGACTCATCAGGACTCACAATAAATTTCAACGAGATTATTGTACACCAAATCCAGGAGGTCATCATTGGAGGTACAAAGAGTCTTTCTTTCCTTCTTTGATTACTTATTTATTCTAGACATTTATGGTGGTACAAAAAGAGATGGAGAAATTGAACATCCCTTAAAATCTGATTCATCCATTGAAGAACAAGGGACTGGGGCATGTTCTAAAAAAGAGGAAGATTTATATTCTTGATTTGGCATTTGGTACAGTCGTCAAGGGTAGTTCTTCAGTTAATATAGACTCCACTTCTACACCTGGTGGGCCACTACAGAGTAGACCTCCCACACTAATTCAAATATCCGGCCAGGTGCATTGAATGGATTCATATATTTATGAGCTGGTACAACGCTTTCACACCGGCCTTGGAGAGAGATCATCCTCTTGCTTAACTATTGCTTCATCGACTTTGTCTACTATAGTGCATGAGAGTAGAAGATTAAAGACATGTTGACCAAAATTGAGAGGAGGCAGAAGAAGATGAAGGAGCATGAGAACAAGAGTAAGTTCCTGACAAAGATGATGGACACACTACAAAAGTTCTACGATTTTGGAGATGATGAAGATGATATCCTCTTAGGCCCTAATAACTCTAGTTCTAGTTGAGGCATCTCAGGGAGCCCCTCATATTCTCTATTTGATTTATTATTTGTAGTATGAGGAAAAAATATTATTATTTTCGTTGAGGGTGCTTCCCTTAAGGTCCTTTGTTTTGTATGATGGATGTTGGGATTTATGATTCTAGATTGTTGATTATTCTGATGATTCCCTTGTCCGACCTTGATTTTTATGGATAGGATGTGCCTTTGTCGGGATTTTGTTGAGATTGTGTTGGATTTGTCATTTTTTTGTTTCTTGTTAGTTCTTTATTTCGTTTTAGCTTCTTTTTTTTAGTTTATGATGGTGTTGTTGAGTGGAAATGTCCAATGATAGATGGAGTGATGACTTTCTTAAGAATAAATCTCCATTCGGTTGTGAGTGTATAACTGGGAGGTTTCTATGGTGAAGTATGAGTAACCATTCATGGTGAAGTCTGAGTATCCATATGTGGTGAAGTTTGAGTAGCCATATCTAGTAAATTCCGAGTAGTCATACCTCATAAGATGCACGACTTTGCTAGATGATGGTTTAGTTGATGTCTTTCTTAAGGGAAAAGCATCGTCTTTTTGGGAGGATGTGACTTGTTTTGTCCTAATGATATAGTCGTACATTGTGAAGAGTTGAGCATACCCTTCAAATTATTGAAAACAAATGCATGATGTGAATGATTTTGTGACTCTTGACTCGTTAGTGGATTTGGAGTATGATGCCATTTCTTCTTGTAAAGAAAGAAAAATTGAGCCCTCTTGATTAATTTGCATGTCATGTGTGGTGAGTTTGTTGAATAATTCCTTGTGTTAACTTGTGCTAGCTAGAACTTCCTCGGTTAGTCTTTCAATGTTGGTCTTGATTGGGTTTGGTTGGAGAAATGAACCTTAGATTTCTTTGTAATTTTTGGAAGTCCACTTGACCTAGAAATCCTACCCTTACACTAAATGTATCCCTACTTGATCCCTCGAGGTTAATATTATTTCCTTGACAAACTCATTACAAGTTTTACCCAATTTGGCCAAAAAGAGCAATCTACTTTTAAACTCGTCCCTCCGTGGACACTAAAATTATGAAAGTTAAGGCTAAAAGCCTAAGTTTGGCGTGTTTTTGAAAACCCATAGGGGAGATGTTCATCACATAACGGCTTGAAATTGAGCGATACAATATATGAATCAAAGAAATGAGAAAAATGGGCTAAATAAAGAAAAGCCATTAAAAAAACAATCAAACAAAGAAGAAGAATAAGAGAAAAATGATTTGCTCCAAAGTGTGAGATTGTTTCATGTGGGGCATCTTGGATGAAATTAGAAAAATGTGCATTGGGTTAAAAAATGAAGAAAATTGGTGTTGAGACGATTAGAAGAATTTTGCGTAGTGTTCAAGGAGGGAGTTAGCCACTTTTACCCAAATAATTTTGTAACCTTCCCTAACCCTACATTACAAGCTTGATAAAAGTCCTTTGTGATATCCAACAAATTCCATTAGATCCAATTCTGATTGAAAGTAAGGGCAAACCTATGTCATGGAACTTGTGTTCATGAGATGTTCTTTGAGAATGTGAGTGTTTGTGCTTTTGTCCCTTGTCTTGTTAATACTTGTCACTACAACTAAAAAAAATTAGAGGCAATAAATAAACACATTAATAAAGAGTGCAAAAGTCTTTACCGGCATTAGTTAAGTGCCATTAGATCCAATGTTGCTAAAGTCTTTAGGGACATACACAAAGAGTGCCAATTGCTGCTAAAAATACATATTTAGTGGCAATTGAGCTATTGTCATTATTTAATTACCTCTAAAGATCATTTTTGATACAGTGTGTGAATAATTTTGGGACATTTTCATTCTTCTGAGGTCATGTGAATTAGGAAAGTGGTGATTTTGAAAATTCCTAACTACGTTAAATGAGCATGACAAAACTAGTAATTTTGAGTCATTTCTTGAGAATGAGTTGTTGTCAATTGATTATTCATGATTCTTGAAAATGTGATGTAATAATGAGGAGAATTTTTCATGGAAGTTTTGCAAGTGGTGACTATTTGTTAGTACCAACCGAAGTCATATTCTTTGTGCTTAAGTGATGGTGGTGAATTTGAAACAATTGGAATGATGCATGTGCTTGAAAAGAAAATGTTCTTGATGATTTGATTCTAGTTTGGGGGGGGGGTGTTAAAAATGAGTATTTTTACCAACTTATCGCATCTTTAAGCTTATGTTATTGTTTTATTTATGTGAAAATAGGTGCATTTGATGTGCTTTTCTTCATGTTTTGTAGGAAAATGAAGTATAGAATGATTAGGAAGATAAATAAAGAAACAAAGTGAAATCGAGACAAAAAGAGGACTAAAATTGAAAATTAGAACATACAAGATCTTATTAACCGCGATCACATGGTCAAGGGTTTGCAATTGCGGTCAACAAAGATATAAATGATTTCGTTGTGACTATAAATAAATGTGAAGAAGAAACCATAAAGAATTGTGGTCGTGTGAGAGGATATCACGAATGTGAAGAATAATTACATATTGCATCATGATCGCATGAAAGTATGTTGAGAACGCAAAGAGTACAGTTGCTCGGTGATTGGACAGAATTGGAAATTAACTTTTTCATCTCAAATTCCATTATACACTCATGAACAACCATCTTTTGAAGTATATTTATACATTTGAAGAACATTCCATAGTTTTAAGTTTGAGTTAATGTTTGGAGAGCAAGTTTCCTTACAATTCACCAATATAATTAGAGTGAAGATTGAGTACTCTATTGTAACTATATTTATACTTTCTTCAATTCCTTATTTTGTAGTGCATGAATTGTTGGGGTAATGGTTTATAGGTGATTGAGATTTTGTGGTAGAAATAGACATTTGTGGGTTTTGATTCTTATTTTATACCTTTGCAAATTAATTTAATAATATCTTGTTTATGATATGGATCTTCGATTCTTCAATTGATTTCATGCTTATATTGATTTCCAAGGGATTAATCAAGCCAAAGACTTGCCTATTTATCTAGATATTCCTTGTGAAAGAGGAGTAATTGTAGGAAAGATTAATTAGCAAGATTTGTCAATTGGGTCAGATATTTGACTATAATTTGGGAGAATCTAGATCCAGGCCTAACTCTCATTTTAGGATTTGAACTAGAGATAGATTAATCCTAGTGTTGCCATATTGGAATGTTTAATTTTTTTTATACTTTCTATGTTTGAATGAGTTAGTCAAGATATACTTACTTCTAATCAAGATATACATGTGGGTACTTGAGAATCCAATATATAATGGACTTACACATGATTATCGAGATACTGCTTGGTTATTTATGATGGATCATGTGAGCATGAATTAAATCTCCATTCCCAAATTTATTTGAACTCCTTGCTTGAAAAGGTTTAATCCCTATTCTCCTCTATTCCCTATTCTTAAGTGTTACCCAAAATCTTTATATTATAATTGTATCTTTTGTTTGGGTTCAAACTAGTAGCTTGAAATTATTTGTTATTTCAATTACCATTATGTTGTTCCTTGTGGGATTCAACCCTGACCTTATATATTGGATTTGTATTGCTAGAGGCCGCCTAATCGTTGTCTTGTATGTTGGGTTGTTGAGCGTTATTACAGCCTCATGTATCCCTAATCACTAATGATTGGTGATATAGTCTAAAAGCCTATGTTTGGGATGAAAAGGAGAAAAAGAGAATGAGCTGAAATGTAGACAAAATCCTAAGTTTGGGGGGTTTTTGCACCGACGAAACAAAGAGTTTTGAAATGAAAGCATAGAGCATCATAAGCTTGAATTTGAAAAGTGCTGAAAAGATTTCATAAATGAAGAAAAACAAAAAAATGTGGGTGCTAGCTCAACATATGCACATGCTTCTAAGTGGAAAGAAAAATGGAATCTGATATGAGTGAACTTCTTTAAAAGTGGAGAAATTAGGTTGAAGGGGAAGTCTAAAATGTTAGCAGTATACTCTAGTGAAAAAGAAATGGCAACATTAGGGAGGCATCTTAGTCACTTGACCAAATGATACCCTACCTTTTCCCCAAGACTTAGCAAAACCCGCAAGTCATTGGGATTTTGAGCCCTGTCAATCTACATTAGTGGTGATCTACATACAGGCCAAGCCTATGAGTTAATGTGTATATACTTGAATTCATTTATGAAACTGAGTGTGTTTTGCATGATCTATAATCCTAAGAATTGATATTCCTAATTGTGTGTGGGTTATGTAAAGACCCAAAGTACACCCTAGACATGATATGGCGTATAGGAACCTGAAAACCCTACACAAGCAACTTGACATACATAAAACACAGTGGAATAATAAAAGAGAAGAGTTTAGGTAAGAAGTATCATATCATAAAAGAGTTTGAACCATAAAAGCGAAAACATAAGTATGTCTTGATAAGCAATTCTAATACATCAAAGAAAGTGGTTACAAAGTCTCAAAAGTAAATGACATCAACAATAACATCTTTATGGTCTTGCCCTCTAAGTATGAGGACTCACAAATCCAAACCAAAGAACAACAATTTGGATCTAGCCACGAGTGGGAGGATAGGAAGCGTCGAACCTTTTATTATAAAACAATATAGACATATGTATGTGTTAGTACATGAATTGTATTAAGTATAAATAAATGAATGAAAGAAACATAAACATGATAATTTGAGGAAGTTTTATACATGAAATGCATGACCAAGCGAAAATATGAGTACAAAGCCTTAGAAAAAGTCATAAGTCATAAACATGGTTATAACATTCTTAAAGCCTAGTGGAAGCTTCACAAAATATTTAAAAACAACTTGGTTCATTTTTGTGAGATATTTAGCATTAACCAACATAGACCCTGTGAGATATGACATGGAATCCAGTGTCTTGCTCCCACACTGAAAAGACATGTCTTACTTGCCAAGATAAGGACCATGAATTTCTAGCTTAGGTGGATCCACTAGCTATGTCTTTCTAAGACAAATCCTACGAGGTCACATAGTTAGAGATATGGAGATTGTTTCTCAAGACCTAGCCTCTACAAATGGGAGAGCCTTCATCTTAATTTCCTCTCGGTGCTAAGTAAAAATTCCCACGGAATAGGCATATTCATATTCATATCATCATACTTGGAAAAACACAATTAATTTATCAATCCAATCTTAATTCATCATGTAGTAGCTCCTTAAATCATGATTCATACACGTGTGAGAAAACCTTTCATAATTTAATTAATAGCTTATTTTAAAGCAACCTTAGATCATAAACATCATTTTCATAAAACATGCATAGCTTTCATAAATTATAATTTATATCTTCATAAGCTCTCTTCATGAATTCCTAGTAAAATCTATGAATAATGCATGTTTGCATATGTTATCAATTGGAAGACATATAATTGAATCAAATCATGCATAATAAGATTGAAATCAAACAATTGAATCATAACAAATAGGACCCATGAAGAATTGTATGATACCCTAATCAAATTGGTGAAATTGAATTGGAAACTTTGAAATCTTTTGGGACCCAATGGATAAATGGAATCCATTGGTGAATTCTTACATACCTTGATGATAAAAGACAAAAAGAAAGGAGAAAAAATGAGACCTGAAGTTTGAATCCTATATTTTTTTCCACGAAGCTTGAGAGGATTTGGAAAGGATGAACTTGGATGAGATTTGGGGTTTTGAGAGAATGAGAGAGCTGGGGTAGTTTTAGGAATAGAAAGGCAGTTATAAGACTTAGAATTAGGATAAAAATGACATAGTATAGGTACTAAATACATAGGAAAAGACCCAAATACCCTTAATAAATAATTGTAAGGAAGTGATCTATGGTTGGGACCAATGGTCCCTAGAACTTTCTACGGCCCGTACTGGTGAATCGTAAAGTGAACTTAAGAAACCCAAAATTCATCTTACCTTCCACCAAACCTTTCTACCAATCATCGTATAGTCTACGACCCATAGATCCCTTCCACAGAACCCAAGTTTAAGTAAAAAATCCACTTAGTCTAGATAAGTTCTACGAACCCTTCCTATCGCCCATAGATTGGACTCGTAATTCACTACTTTTGTGAAAATTCTGCGTGTTTTCTTCCCTTTTCAACTTTCCAATTTCTGAGGTTTTATAATATATCCTCCTTGGGAACATTCGTCCTGAAATGGGACTCAAGCTAGCTTCATAGAGTAAGAGAGAAACTAACAACCCAACATGAATGCAAATATCATCATAATGCACATTAACAAGGAGAAATCACTCCAATCTAAATCATAACATCAAAATCAAGTTTTTTCATGAACATACATGCATATGGACATATGAGAATGACTAAAAACACATGAATCCAAAAGAATGAATCATGAGGTACTAATACCTCAAAGCTAGAATAGGAGTGGAGGGAAAGAGGTGAGGATATTAGAACATCATATCGGCTTCTGCCTCCCAAGTAGCACCCTCAACTAATTAATTCTTCCAAAGAACTTTTATGAAAGAAGATTATTTATTTCTCAACTTCCGTACTTGCCAGTCTAAAATCTAAACAGGAAGCTCTTCATAAGAAATATATTCTTTAACTCCAAACTTTCCTATGGCACAATGGACATCAGATCTTCAACACACTTTTTCCATAAAGAGACATGGAATACCATATGTACTAATGCTGAATCATTAGGTAACATTTTCTACTTATGAGATTCTTCTTTAAAGCACAAATAAATTAATAAAGAAAAGATCAATTTGATAGTTTAGATGAATGTGAACATTTGCATTAATATTTTTCAACTCTTTAAATTCTCATTAGGGGTATTAATGATGTTTAATTTTTAATGTATGATTAAATTTTAAATGAAGTCTTTCCACTTTTGTACAATATGATATAATAATTTGTTATATATTTTATAGTATTTTAATTAAGTATAAGCGAAATATATATACTATTTAACATCTAATTGATTAATTTAGTCTAGGGGTAAAAATATTTATTTTATTTTTAAAATAATAAACATAAAAAATTCTCAATAGGAATAAGTACAAGAAAAGGAGGCTAGGTCTTACTTTACCAATCCCAAGAGGCACCTAATCTCTACTAGTTAACAACCATGAAGAAAATACGAGCTAGAAAGAATTAAATATTATATGATCATCATAAAGTTTATAATACACTCTATGATGATATTACAAGTGAGGATTCTTAAGTAATGAAAAATCATAAAATCCAAGGAGAAAGTTGAGTTATCAACCTCAAACTTCCTTTTACAAATGAATGAACTAAAAAAGATAGATTGGTCTTCTAAAGAAACCTTATGTTTCTCTTGTATTCTTAAAGCAACCTTGTCAATACACCTCAAAATTTGATATGGACCCACATAGTGGGGACTCAAGTTCCCTTACTTTCCAAATCTCATTACTTCTTTTGTGGGTGAAATTTTCAAGTATACTCAATCATCAATATTAAATTCAATTTCTCTTCTTTCTAAAATCGGCATAAGACTTTTGTCGACTTTGAGCTATTTTTAACCTTTCACAAATGAGTCAAACCTTTTGCATATGCTCATGAACCAACTCGGGCCCGATCAAAGTGACCTTACCAACTTCAAACCTGCCAATCGGAGACCTACACCTCCTACCATAGAGAGCCTCAAACGGAGCCATTCTAATGCTAAAATGATAGTTGTTATTATAAGCTAACTTAATCAAAGGCAAATGATCATCCCAATTACCTTTGAAGTCAATCACGCAAGCTCTCAACATATCCTCCATGGTCTTAATAGTACGCTTGGCTTATCCATCGGTCTAAGGATGAAAAGTTGTGTTAAGTTTTACTTCAGTACCTAGACCTTTCTAAAACGACCTCAAAAATTGAGATGTAAACTGAGTGCCACAATCTGAGATACTAGAAAAGGGAACTCCATACAACCTCACCATTTACCGAATTTAAGGCTTGGTGTACTCTTCCACTGAAAATGAATTTTTAACGGGAAAATAGTGAGTCGATTTCATCATTCTGTCCACAATAACCCAAATCGAATCAAACTGATGATGAGTATGAGGTAAACCCGTAACTAAGTCCATATTGAAATTTTCTCACTTATAAGTAGGAATACTAATGTCTTGAGCCAAACCACCAAGTTTCTGATGCTCAAATTTCAATTGTTGACAATTAAGAAATTTAGCCACAAATTGCGTAATATCCTTCTTCATACAATTCAACTAATAGACTTCTCGCAAGTCACAATACATCTTGGTGGCTCTTGGGTGAATAGAATACTGAGAACTAT
The DNA here is from genome assembly GCA_029582725.1 of Solanum chiquidenum. Lineage (NCBI taxonomy): Eukaryota > Viridiplantae > Streptophyta > Magnoliopsida > Solanales > Solanaceae > Solanum > Solanum chiquidenum. Next base: position 33,700 of record JAJOOS010016625.1, read on the forward strand.
GTGCTTCTGTCAAAATCTTATTCCTCAATTTTTCAATATCCAGAACAGAAAAATGACCTTGGTATCAAAGGATACCATCTCCCCCCTTGGGAGGATGCCTCAACAACCTTTTTGGAAATCGACTTCTTCAAATCAACTAATACCAGATCAAGATCTTTCGTAGGCTTCACATATAATATAAAAGATGATTATGAACCATTATGAACAACCATACCACCTTTTACTAGAAACAACCTAGTGAACACCCACTCAGGCCAACCTATGAACATGCCAAACGAGCTCTTTCTTACCATCTTCAACATGAGCAAAAATTTCCATTGATAATCGACTAAAACCATCTGCCACCACTTTCGCCTTACCTGGATGATAGAGGATACTCATGTTGTAATCTTTCAATAAATCAAGCTATCTTTTTTGGTGAAGATTTAAATCCTTTAGGGTGGATACATACTTAAAGATCTTGTGGTCGGTAAACACATCTACATGAACACCATATAATTAATGCCTCCAAATCTTTAAGGCAAACACTACTGCCGCTAACTACAAATCATGATTTGGGTAGTTCTTTTCATGAGCTTTCAATTGCCTTAAGACATAAGCTATGAAGTTACCATGTCGCATCACAATATAACAAAGACCAATCTGTGAAGCATCACAATAAACCACAAAACCATCTGATATTTCCAATAATGCCAAAAAAAGGTTGAAAGTCTTTCTTTTAACTCTTGTAAACTCTTCTCACAAGCTTTCAACCATAGGATTTTTACCATTTTTAGAGTCAATGTCGTCAATGGCAAAGGAATAGATAAAAATCCATCCACAAACCTTATAGTAACTGACAAACCCAAGAAACTCCATATATCAAAGCATACAAAGGTCTAGGCAGTTCTTAACTGCCTCGATTTGCTTAGAATCAACTTGAATACCTTCACTAGAGGTAATATGGCCAAGGAAAGTAATGGACCTCAACCAAAACTCACACTTGCTAAACGTATCATATAATTCTCAGTCCTTTAGAATTTAAAACACAATCCTCTAATGCTCAACATACCCATCCTCACTTTGTGACTAAATCAACATATTATCAATAAACACAATCACAAACATGTCAAGAAATTGCTTGAAGAACCTATTCATCAAATCCATGAACTCGCGTTGAGGTATAAGACAAATCAAAAACTCATAATGACCATACCGAGTTTGAAAAGCAACCTTCGGGGTGTCTCTCTCATTTACCCTCAATTGGTGATAACCTTACCGAAGGTCAATCTTCGAGAAGTAACTCACTCGTTGGATTTGGTCAAAAAAGTCCCTTATCTTTGGAATAGGATACTTATTCATTATTGTAATCTTATTCAATTGCTGATAGTCAATGCGCATTCGGGGGGGACCATCCTTCTATCGAACAAACAACACCAGAGCACCACATGGAGAGATACTTGGTCTAATGAAACCCTTATCTAACAAATTATTCTATTAATCCTTCAACTCCTTAAGTTCTACCGGGGCCATACAGTATGGAGGAATAGAAATATGTTATGTATCTAGGATAAGGTTAGTACTGAAGTCTATTTCCCAATCTGGAGGAATGTCGGGAAGATCATCGGTAAACACTTCCAAAATTTCATTTACGATCGGAACTGATTTAAGAGCAGGGGTTTCAAAACATGTATCCCTGAGCTGAACTAGATGATAAATGCAACTCTTATAAATAATTTTTCTAGCCTTTAGGCAAGATATGAACTGACCCTTAAGAACATAATTTCCCCCTACCCATGACATGATAGGTTCGTTTTGAACCTTGAATGTGACCAATCGGGTCCTACAATCTATAGAATTATAACATACATGAAGCCAATTCATCCCAAGGATAATATCAAAATGTAACATAACTAGCTCTACAAGATCAATTTGAGTGACTCTATGAGAAACAAAAAATAAGAAAGTTTGTATAAACTCTTTTAGCAACAAAAGAATCACCAACAGGAGTAGAGACTTGAAAGCCATTAGAAAGGATTTTGGACCATCATCAAATCTCATGTCCACATAAGGAGTAACAAATGATAATGTATAACCCGGATCAAGTAAAGTGTAAGCATCAAGGTGAAATTTTTTCAACATATCGATCACCACACCTGGAGAATTCTCGTGATCCTATCAAGTCTGAAGAGCATAGAATTTGTTTTGCTTCGGAGCACCTGAACCAGAACCACTAGGCTGAGCATGCCAACCATCCCTACCCTTAGTGGAAAGCAATGGGTAATTCATCATCTTATGACCATTTTTTCCACAATTAAAGCAACCATCCATACCAACCAAGCATTTGACATCATGTTTCTTTCCACACCTTGTGCAAATAGGCATAGAAGATCCACCAATATTTCCTTCTTAAGGCTTAGGGTTATACATCCTATCCTTTTTTAACTTAGAGTTTGGACCATTAAAAGATCCGTTCTTGGAAAACCTTTGCCAAAGTTTAGAACAACCTTTTCCATTGAACCTAGAATAAGAAAAGCCACCATCACCCGCACGAGTCGTCTTGGACTCCGTTGACCTCTCTTTGAGTTTCTCTTCCTCAATTTATTGTGCATGAAACATCAGTCTAGAGATATCCATTTCCTTGATTAGCATGGTGGTTCAAAACTCTTTCACAACCAAGTCGAAAGCACACGACACAAACTTAGTCATTCTTTCCCTAGAGTCAACAACCATAGTTGGAGCATACTTATCCAATTGAGTAAACTTCAAAGAATACTCCTTCAAACTCATATTACCTTGTCAGAGATTTATGAATTCAAGTACCCTTTTCTCCGTCATCTACAGAGGAAAGAAATTATCAAGAAAATCTCCCTTAAATTTCTCTCAATCAATAGGACCCACACCAATAACCCTCTCACCTTTCCACTGTTCAAACCAAATTGGACCAATACCCTTGATTTTATAAGCAACCAATTCCACCTTCTCTACCATAGACAATCCCATAATTCTAGTATCGTATACACCTTATCGATGAACTCTTGTTGATCCTCATCCATTTAGATAAGTGAAACTCTTGATGATTCATCCTAGTAAAGTCCCTTATATTTGTTGTCGTTGTACCCACAGTGGTTTACAGGAGAAATAATCTCTCTATTATCTTGTGCCATCATAGCTTGAGCCAACACTAGAAAAGTGGCTCAAAATTTAGCATGAGTTACTTGCTTGACCAAAGGATCAATTTAAACTTGAGTAACCTCGAGCTCCACATTGTCACTCACATTCATTTTCATGTAATCTCATCAATGGGCCATATCTTAAAAAGCATCGGACAATATTTAGGAGAAGAATCTTTATAGAGTTAGACTCTATGACACGACTTTAGAGTAATGAAATAAGTGAATTTTCTCAAATTCTTTGTGGCCTTTTATTCATATATGTGGTGCACTTCACACCCATGAACAAGACTCTACTCAATACAGCTTGTCAGACACCTAGGACCTTTTCTTAAAACCTTATGCTCTGATACCAAGTTTGTCCTGACCCAAAGTAAACCCTAGACATGACATGGCATATAGGACCCCGAAAGATCCTGCACAAGCCAATTAACATACATACAATAAACTAGAATAATAAAAAAGAAGCGTTTAGGTAATACGTCTCATATCATAAAAAAGTTTGAACCATAAAAATGAAAAACATAACTATGTCTTGATAAGACATTTTAATAAATAAAAGAAAGTGTTTGAAAGATAACCCATACACCACATAAAAAGTCTCAAAAGTAAATGACATCAATAATAACATCTTCATAGTCTTTCCCTCAAAGTATAAGGACTCACCAATCCAAAGAAATTGATAGCTATCCAGATCTAGCCACGAGCAAGAGGACAGAAAGCATCGAACCCTATAATATAAAATAGTATAGCCAAAGGTATCCATTAGTACATAGAATGTACTAAGTATGGGAAAATGCATGAAAGAAACATAAACATGTTCATTTTAAACATGAAATGCAGGACCAAACTAAGAATGAATATAAAGCCTTTGAAAAAGTCATAAGTCATAAACATGGTAAAAGCATTCTTAAAACATAGTGAAAGCTCCATAAAACCTTTAGAGCAACTTAATTCGTTTTTGTGGGATGTTTACCATTAATGGACATAGAAATATGATGTCTTTCTCTCACACCAAAAAGAGATGTCCTGCTTGCCAAGGTAAGGACCATGAATTTCTAGCTTAGGTGGATCCACTATCTATGCCTTTCTAATACAAATCGTATGGGGATACATAGTTAGGGACAAGAAAATTGCTTCTAGAGTTCCAGGAGAGCATGTATTTCAATAAAATCTCAATGTTAAGTAAAAATTCCAACGGAAAGGTCATATTAATATTCGTATTATCATACTTGGAAAAGAATAATTACGTTACCAATCCAATATTAATTCATCTTAGAGTAGCTCCTTAAATCATGATTCATAAACGTGTGAAAAAAAGTTTCACAATTTCATTGATGCTTATCTTAAAAGTAACCTTAGATCATAAACATCTTTTTCATAAAACATGTATAGCTTTCACAAATCATAATTCATATCTTCAGAAGCTTGGAAAACATGTAATTGAATCAAATCAGGCATAATAAGATTGAAATCAAACAATTGAATCATTGAAAATAGGACCCATGAAGAATTCTATGAAACCCTAATCAAATTGGTGAAATTAAATTGGAAACTTGAAAATCTTTTGGGACCCAATGGATGAATGGAATCCATTGGTGAATTCCCACATACCTTGATGATCAAAGACAAAAAGAAATGGAGGAAAAAGGATACTTGAAGCTGGAACCCTAGATTTTCTTCCTTGAAGTTTGAGAGGATGTGTAGAGGATGAACTTGGATGGGATTTTGGATTTTGAGAGAATGAGAGAGTTAGGGTAGTTTTACGAATAGAAAGGTAGTTATAAGACATAGAATTAGGGTCAACACGACATAGTATAGGTATTAAATGTAGAAGAAAAAACCCAAATACCTTTAATAAATAACTACCGGAAGTGATCTAGCGTTGGGACCTACGGTCAGTAGAACTTTCTACGACTCCTCTTGGTCAATCGTAGAACCAAATTAAGAAACCTGAAATTCATCTTACCTTCCATGAATCCTTTCTACGAATCGTCGTCAAATCTACGATCCTTAGAATCATTCCATAAAACCCAAGTTCAAGTCCAAATTTTCACCAAGTCTAGATAATTTCTACGAACCACCCTACGACCCTTAGAAAAATCCATGAGTCGTCAGCTTAAGCAGTAGACTAAGGCCTCATTTTATTTTCTCTGAATTTGTTCATTGAATTCCATCTACAGCCTATCCAAATTCCTACGGCTCATCCTATCAAATCGTAGGTCGACTTACTGGGACTTGAAATTCTAAAAATTCCACACCTCATCAAATACTAGGTGTTGTCGATCGTAAGCTAGTATCAAACCCAACGAAAGGTTGGGGTCGAATCCACAGGGAGCAGTACAAGTTCGAATTTAGTTACGAAGTTATGAATGTAATCTAATTGGTTATATGAATAGAAATTATCGAAAATATTTAGTTAAATTGAAAGGAGTGACAAAAAATGTCAGATAGGGAGGATTGGTTTGTCAATTAACAACTTAAACAAATATGAAAACATGGGTTTAAACTAGATTAAGAAGAATTCTCGGGATGTGATCGATTATAAGCTAATTATGTTATATGGGTAATTGAAATTTAATAAGAATCTACTGAATCATTGTGGGTAGGCTAGACTATAAGTGCACTAGCTTTTCTCTCGAACAACTATTACGGTTCAGGCGAGTTCTCTCGAACCTCGACAAGCTTAACTGTACAAAATAGCCCAAAAACTTAATTTACATACTCTCTCTAGCTAGATAGGTAGGAATGAGTCAAGATTCACTCTCTCGAGCTGAACCCATAATGACCCGCACACTACAACCATCAATTGATAACCTTGGATTTAGAACCTCTCTCTTGAGCAAGCCTAAAACACTAAGCTAAAATTGTATTTACAACTATAATTCATGAATTACTACTCAGCTATTAATCAAACCCATATTAAAATAATATTTAAATCATTAAACAACAATACCCATAATCTAATTAAGCCAATAATTACATTATCACACCCAAAGAATTGGGTTTTAGCTACATATCATAAAAAAAGAGAAATAATTACTAACTATATTAGCCATGAGCTGGGTAAAAGCTTTCAAGTCTTTACAATGGTCTACATTGGATAAATTCCAAAACGCACTTGCAAATCCTCAAATTCAAGCTTCAAAAGCTTCAAAGTCTACAATGGAAACTCAAAAACTCAGAGAAAACCTCAAATCTCGAACACAGGGAATCAGAACTCCTGAAACTTCATTTAAAATTTCAATTTATAGTTGCCCAATTTTTTGCCTGAAAGACCATTGAGCGAAATAAGTCACGCTTCGCCAAACCATTCGGCGATCCGCCCTGTGCTCCAGTACATCGCCGGTTTGCATTGGCCATTTGTCTTCAGGGTCATGTGACTTTAGGCGATCAAGGTTGCTATCACGGAGTCATTCAGTGATTCGCCGACTGCCTATTCCTGTCGCCAAGTAGGTTTTTCCTAAGGGTTGGCATGCTGAAACTTTGGGCGAGGTAGGACCCATCCTCACTGCCTGAGGAGGTGAAGTGTGTGGTGCATACCCCATCACTATCTAAGATAGCCTTCTCATATGTCACAACCATGAGCACCTTGCCCTTGACTTTACCTCCCTTTGGAGGTAGTCTAGTCGCATTTACTCGAGAACCAGCTACATCCTCATTTATCATAATTCCATGTGTCCGCTTCCGGGGTGGTATGTCTCTACTTTCTACCTTGGGTCTAGCCATGCCAGCAAAACCACGTGAAAACCGTTAGAAAGATTTCAGAAAAACTGTTGCAGGAAGACTCGCCGAAAGTTCCAGCACAAAAAGTTCAAAAAATCAAAGTTGGTCAGCGATGTCCAAGGCCATTAGGTGGATCACTGACACCAATCCCAAGAGCACCCCCTAGTCGTTACCAGCGTATTCGACCTCGAAGAGGTCTTATACAAGCCCTTAGCATTCATCACAACATGTATCATAGAATAAAATCACAGAAAATTTAAAACTTTTACTTTGGAAGTTCAACTTCACTTCATTTATGAAAAATAGAATCTAACTTCGTCAGAATGTCTAGACATAGAAGTATCGAAAATGGGACTTAGCCCTTACATCAATAAGAAGTCTTGAAATAGGAAAGTACAACAATGTCTTTCAACATAAGCAAAGAACTAAACATAGAAGCTAGATCATATGGTCTTGTCCTCGGACTTGAGGATTCACCAACTTGGGGAAGCAACCCCAAGTGTCAAGTAAGCTTGAATCCTCAACGGCCCGAACCTAAATGTTGGGGAAAAAGGGGGAAAATATGGGTTAGTACAACACATGTACTAAGTATGGCTACTATGCATAAAAACCATTGAAACATGTATAAAAGGACATTTAGTCAAAACATGCTTTTTACCAAGTAAATCCAATATGCACACAAAATAAGCATTATAGTCCAAACCAACATAGTATCATCCCAACATGTAGACAACCCAAGCAATACTAGTGCAATGCAAAGAATAGAACCCCATAACCCTATTCAAAGCCAAGTATCACATTAAGCAACCTACTTCATGCATACATTCATAAGAT
>JAJOOS010016626.1:0-32463 GCA_029582725.1 Solanum chiquidenum
CACAATGAACATCCTTGGACATCTCTTAAACCATGTGCCAACATGGGTTGCTTTTAGTTCTACCCTTGGCAAGTAGAACAACCTCCACGGAGTAGGATAGACTCCAGATTCCATACCTTGCTAGTGTGGTCTATGTCGGTTGAGGCTTATTTCCATCATATGGGATGTGCACTTTAGTATTGGATAGGTTCTACAACGTGTAGGTAGTAGTATGGGATGTTATGTACACATGGCACGAGTAGGCTTAGAAGATACTAAAGTGAGTTCCCTAAGCCTTAGGGCTATTATGTGATTGTCCCTTATATGCTTGTGTGTCTCTTAAATGGTCTATAAAGAATGTTGACTTAGTATGTTATAATGTAATGATAAAACCCTTGTCTATGGTAACTCTTAGGAACACTTAGGTGTATATGAAGAGGTTGTATGGGCGGTCACTTCACTATTCACTTAAGTGTGGCTTAGAGTGACTTGAGATAGAGGCTTAAATGGTAATGAAGGAATTACTTTGCTATCTTGTTTAAGTATTGTACATTTGTGTTAATTGAGCTGTAAATGATGTGAATATGGTCTTATTTGTGAATGGTGACTTGAAATGTGGTTGTAAAGGTTTGTTAAAGAAGGTCTTAACAACATACATTCCTTGTAAATGTCCGTTGTGCATGTTTTCTTGCATGGTCATCATACTTAGTATTTATTGTACTAATTCCATATTTCTTTATTGTTACAAGTGTAAGTGGTGGAAAGTGAGGAGATCTTTTGAGGAAGCTTGGGATATCGACTCTTCTCAAGAAGCTTGGTATGTCCTCATATATTCGAGGACATAGTTGTTACCTTTCTAGTATTTCCACTTAGTCATTGTATAAGACTTATATTTTGTTGTAAGGGGCCATGTCCCTAAGATGTTCTATTCGTGTCTAAGATGGTACATGAGACTTAGAAATTCTACTTCCTTACATTTGAAAGATTTTATGAGTATTATGAATTTGTTTTAAAGTTTTTATTCCTTACGATTTTTCTTACTGAATGCGATGAATGAATGTTAAGGCTTGTATAAGACCTCCGAGAGGTCGAATACGCATGTAACGGCTAGGGGGTTCTCTCGAGTCGTTACATTATAATCACTAGAATTGGAAGAAAGAAAAACTAAAATCAAACCCTACCTGCAGCGACGGCGACCAGAGAAGACGGCAGGCGACGGGGAAGGGCAGCACTGGGAGAGGACGACGACCGCCGACGGCGACGGCAACGGGGAGGGAGATTGATATATATAGAGAGAAGGGAGAGAATAAGAGTGAAGAGAGAGAGAGGAATATAAGAAAATAGCAATATGTCTTTTAGATATTTAATAAAAAGCGACGGACATCGTCCCTAAGTCCGTCGCTTTTTTTAAATATAGTTGACCAACATTTTGACCAAAAAGCGACGAACATAGAGATGTTGTCCGTCGCTATAATAAAAAAATTATTAATAAAATAAAATAAATTAAAAGCGACGGACAGCGTCGTTAATTTTTAATTTATATATAATTATTTTTAATAAAAGCGACGAACGGCGTCGCCATATATATTAAATAAATAATTATTAATTATTTATATATTTGGCGCAAAAATCCGCAAAAAAAAGTGACGGACTAAGAGATGTCGTTCGTCGCTTTTTGTAAAATAATTTTAAAAATAATTATTTTTATTAAAAAGCGACAGACAGTGTGGCAAAAGCCTCCGTCGCTTTTCTGTCCGTCGTTTTTAAGCTGTTTTTTAGTAATGTTTAACCCGCTCCTAAAACAAATTAAGTAACATAATTTCTTTTTATAATTTATCACACTAGTATTTGATGATGATTTCGTGAAGAATTGAAGATGCTGAAAATTTGGGAATTGTTAATGTTCTTTATGTGTTAATGGTGTTCTTAAGGAAGTAGAAGCAAAAAAAAAATATTTGATCCCAAAACACCAATTGAAAAGTGTTAAATCTTGTTTGGGTGTAAAAATTGATTTTGCGAAATCAGAGTTAAAAAAATGTCATGAATGAGTCTTTTCTTTAACAATAATAACATAGATGAGTCAAACTTTTAACAATGAACCTTTTCTAAAAGTTCGATCGAATCTTGAGTCTTTTCCCTAAATATGATAAATAGAGTCGTGCGTAAAGAACTTATGTTGCAAAATGACATATTTTAAGTGGGACCAGACTTGTTTAAGAAAAGTCACAATGTTTCTAGATGGGTGCAAACATGCGTTATCATCCAGAAAAAGAAAGAAAGATTGATGCAAAGATTTTGTAACGACTGGGTTCCGTCGTTATAGGAAAGTCAACGGGGAAAAATTTCGGGCCGAAAAACTTTTTCGTAGTAACTTAGGATTTCCCAACCTAGTCCAGATTTGGATGAAATCAGAGTCATTAAGGTGTAGAGAAATATGGTAGCAATCGGGTGATTTAATTATATTTTGATTACATGAGTAGATAGATAAGTCGTTAAGGAACTCGTACGACTTTACGAAATTAAATTCGGGCGAGTAGAAAGCCCAAAATTGATCTTAGCGTGAACGTGTAGTTCCTGAGTGTCGTTGGTTGAAGGTGTGTTGTGAAATGGGGGTAATGAAATTATTAAAATAACTCACTGTTTCATGCAAGCCGTTTTCGCGGTGATTTCTGTCGCCAGGGTGGGGCAACTGTAGCGGGGTAAGGACCGTTGTGCGGGACCAGACGCGACTTAAAGTCGTAAATAAACCCCAAAAACATTTTATTCTGCAATTTTCGAATTTGAAAGCTAAGGAACGAACCCAGAACTTTTCTTAACAGTTTTCCACCATTCTTGAAGCTAAAGGTAAGATTTTCACTCCCCAAATCCGTTTTTCGATCCGTAGAACGTAATCTAATGGTAATTATCGGTGGGGGAGGATTTTTTATCTGGAATTTATGGTGGAAACAACCATAATTGGGATATTGGGATCAATGGTTTGATCTAGGGCTGTTAGAATTGCTAGTAATCCAGGTAATTAGTGATTGTTTATTGATTTCCGTATTATATTGATTGTTGTAGACCAAGAACAAGCGGAACGAATCCGGAAAGGGAAGAATCAAGTTTCTTAGGGTTTCAAGCTTGTTTCGAGGTAGGTGATGGTTGTGATTTTATGATTGTGTGATGTATGTTTGTCTTGCTTCATTATGATACATGTATGTATGCAAATATTGTATTATTGATCACACTTGTTGTAAATGAGGATATATGATTGATGAATGTCATGAATCATGACTTGATTGTATGATTATGAGAATGTACTTGTGATTGTGATTGTGGCTTGTTGAATGGATCGGGTGTTGCGTTCCGAAACACTAACTTGAATCGGTTGTCACGTTCCGACATAATCATGGGATCGGTTTCCACGTTTCGGCATAAACATTGGATCGGGTACCACGTTCCGGTATGCTAACTGTTTGGGTTTGGGTTCCATGTGAAGACCAATGAGTTGACATAATTGTGTATCTTGAGAAATGTGAATTGTACCTTGTTCGTAATTATTGATAATATTGTATATGCTTGATATATGCATGTGATTATATTGTTGTAATGACTTATGTATGTTACACTTAGTGGGATAGCCGTGTGATCCTACCAGTACACTGTGGTTGTGTACTGATACTGCACTTGCTCTTTCTTTGTTGAGTACAGGGCATCTTCAGATGGCTATTGACAGACCTCACTTATAAGATCAGTGATCGCCGATCGAATTCAAGGGTGAGCCAGTTCTTCCAGACTGCCATGAGTTCTCTTTCTGTCTATGTCCACATTTCGGACGTAGATTTTCTAGTTGGTTATTAGTTCATTAGTTAGGGTTGTAACCTTTCTTGTTTAAACTTTGGTTCATTGTTAGAGTTTTGGTACATTGACTTTCAGGTTCTAGGTGTATTTTCCGCATTGTTTAGTTGTTAGATCTTTTGGAAGTTTATGGCAACTTCAGTCTTTAGCTATTTAACTTGCTTCTGTAACTTAAATGCTTTAGTTTTTTATTTAATTGCTTGGTTTGGGTTGTAGTAGTGGTTCTCCCACCGAAGGGTTAGTGTAAGTGTCAATCACGATGGTCTGGGTTGTGACACGTTTGGAAAAGATAAATCTTTTTTCCTTTGAAATTTTCCACATTAATCAGAATGAGAATTTAAAAGGTAATCTTTTCAGCCACATTTTAATGAAGTACCAAGACTTCTCCTTATTGTTCCTTGTCACCTCCCAAGCACCTTTTGAAAAAAATCGATCCAACCACTTATTATTAGGATTCACCTGATATGACAATTTTACATATAAATAAAAAGTGGAATGATCTGGGAGACCCTCGTACTTTACTCTGTTTGTCACTTAGACCCTTCTACTCACAACTTTGTCAACCAAACACTTAAAGTTATTAAAACGCGTTATTTTAAACCCCCTCTAAGCATGAGTGTCTCTCAATCGCGCTGATGTGAATGACACATCATTATCCACACATCGTTATTTTATTCCACTTTCACTCAATTTGTTTATGAATAAACCAATAGAAAAATCAGCAAGCATAATGTTACAAGAAAATTAGTTAAACATAAATAAAATTTGAGACACCAAGGTACTTTAAGGGAAATGTATCTATGTCAAAATTAGACTTCTTGAGCATACATTACAAAAGCATTTCTATACATATAGAAGGAACTTTTCCCAATATTTATGGGTTGTCCCGACACTCACTACTAAAAAAACAGCGTTTACTGACAGATATTAGCGACGAACTATATTCCGTCACTATATAACGACGGATTTGCGACGAAATTACCATTTTGTTGCAAAATTAACAATTGATTTTTTAATTTATAATATAGCGACAAATTTGCAACATAATATTTAATTCGTCGCTAATTATTAGCGCGAAATTTTGGCGCCTAATTTTTCCTACGGATTTAGTAACAAAATAAGGGTGACAAATTCAATTAATATATGGCAACGGAATTAGCGACGGAAAAAAGGTCGCAAAACTTTTATATATATTTTTGTAAAATTTATATTATATAGTGACGAAAATATCTGTCAATATAATATTTTCTAAGTATATATATTTATTTGAAAGTGACGGATGTTATAATCCGTCACTAATTCCGTTGCAATTTTTTTTAAAGTGATATATTCTTAGGGCACAAAATATTCACTCACACTCACACTCTCGTTGCATTTCAGAGATGAAGCTCTGAAACTTCAAGCCTCCATCTCTGAAACTCCATTTCGATTTCAAACTCCATCTCGAAGCTGGTAACACTCGAAGCTCTGAAGCAAGTCTCCATCTCGAAGCTCTGAAGCAAGTCTTCATCTAGAAAGGTAAGCGCTCAAACTCCATTTCAATTTCAAAGCTTCAGTTTCCCCAAATGGATTTGTTGGTTCAGATATCAAGGGGAATAAATTTCCCAAGATGGGTTTATCAAGAACCAGTTATAAAATCAAAACCCTAGCTCCAATTTGCAGTATTTCAACATCTAGGCCAGCTTCGATTTTGACGACTTTCAACTCTTTCTCTTTGAAAAATAGGAACCCCCACTAGGAATTTCAGTCAGATTCTTGCATTAGGATATCAGATTAACTTGACATACCATTTTTTTCCAGTTTCAACTCGACATATCATTGTTTTCCAGTTGCAAAATATGAACCCTAACTAGGAATCGTTTCACTCGACCACTAAAAATAGAGATTTTAGTCGTTTGGGTGTTATGAAAATATGATATTTTAACTATGAACTCTTTCCATTTCGTTTAGCTTGAAGTAAGATTGGTAATTTCTCTAGAAATTTGAATGTTCTGAAAATAGAGGTTTTTTTAGAAGTAAAGTTTTCTGAAAATAGGTGTTAGGGTTCAAGCAAGCATCTAGAGTTAGGTACAAGCATTTTACATTGATTTCACACTGATTCGTTTTAGTTTTCTACTGCAGGTAACTTTTATTGCTGTGACTACTCACTACCGACTCATTCTCTCTGTAAAAGGTATCTCTCTTTTTCTCACCTGCACAATATCTTTCTTTTTTTCAGAAAAATGTGTTGTTATAAATTTTTTGTTTATACTTTTGTTTGGGTTCATTTTTTGGTGATAAATAATGTTAGTGTAATATTGAATCTAGTGTTAAAAAGCTGCTTCTGGTTGATTTTTGGTATTCTGATTTAGGATCTTTTGAACTTGTGTGATATATAACTTCTTTTTGGTTTTTCGATTGATATTCTAATGTGGTTCTTTATGTTTTTCTCACTTGAAATGTACTATGAGTGCTCTTGCTGGTAGTGATCTGGAAGTTATAGTTGTTATTCCTAATGATCAGTTTTCTGCTATATATGAATTATTATTATAGAGCTAAAGATTGGGTTAAACGTAATGTCACGCGTTACAATTAAACTTGACTTGTTTTATGGTTTATATTGATGATATGTGCCGCTAAATAAGCATTTGTTTGAAAGAGTGGACTTTCTGGTGCTTTTTCTTGTTGTAAATTGAAGGAATGATACTATGGTTCAAACTCTTTCTTGTCAGTTATGAATATGTATTAAAGGAGCGTAGAAAGAAAAATAACTGTTTCCTCCGAGAGTTTATTAAAATAGTCTCTCTATCTAAACCAAAAATATTTGATTAGACATTTAATAATCATCAAATTTTTATGTTCAAGGAGAGAATGATCAGTTTATACACTATAAAGTCTAGGCTAGATGTGGTAAAATGCGTTGTTACTAAAATAAGTGATGTGAAGCTTCCATAACATGTAAAATAATGAAATAAAGGATTCTCAAAGTGCTAAAACAAGCCTCAATATTCTGTTGAAATAAGGAACTTCTTAGAGTGCATTTATATACGACATTGGACAATCTAATGTTCCATGTTGAAATAAGCCTCAACTAAAGCTGACGACTCCTAGAAGCCGACATTATCAGTTGTAGAATTGTCTGAAATCAATTATGGTTACCTGCCAGAAAATCAATACATCATTGCTTTTTCAGTTTAAGTTCATCAGTGTCTTGCTTCTCTGCCAAGTGTTTAGAAGTTGACACTATTTTGTTTTCTCATGGTGCCACAAGCTTACAAGCTTGGGAGCTATCTGACTTACTAAACACGCAGTTAATAATATATTCTAACACGTGCAAGCTAACTCGACTAAATGAACCTCTAGTCCTCATGATGGAAGAGGCTAAATGAACTAAAACTCTTTGCATTTCATCAATGTGCTGCCTGATTAAGTGAATAGGGTGAAGTTTGTAATAGCATCTGGTAGGAGGCCTTTACATGTTCTTAATTCGCCAATTAAACTTGAGAAATAGAATTATATAATGTTTAAATGTTGCAGGTATCTGCTGCTGTAATTACCAAGACAATTTAATGTTTAAATGTTGCAGGTATTTGCTGCCTTAACCTCAACATCAAGATCTGGTTGATATTTGCTCGAAGTAAGTCTTGCTATTTATTTCTATCTCTACTTTAGCTTAAGAATTAAGTCCCGAGGTATTTACTTTACTGAATCTAATACTGGGTGCTTAAAATTAGAATGCTTTAATTGTTCTATAAGTTGACTAAAATTAGAATACTTTAGTAACTGTTATGTAAGTTTACTATAATCACTAATTGTTTTAGTAGCTCGTAAGCTTTTTTTAAGTCTGCCTAATGAACAACTTTAGAAAATGTTCTTGTTTTGTCAATATGCATATTTTGTCCAAATTTGATGAATATGAATGAGAATACCTTCTGGTAAATCAGTTTTTTGCTTGTTACTTGCTACTTTGTAAATTTAAACATTATTAGGAACATGAATAATCTAGAGCGTGGTTGGATGTATGAAAGGTTGGATGGACGAGTGGCTATTAATTCTAATTTCGTAACTGGAGTGGATAAATTTATCCAATTTGCATGTTCGCAACAGAATCGTATGAGTGGTAACAAAGTTAGATGTCCATGTAAAAAATGTCACAACTTTAAGTTCATGGATGTTGAAATTATTAAACATCACCTTTATAAGTCTGGATTTTTTTATAACTATTTTATTTGGAAGCATCAAGGGGAAAAAGATGTGATCGGTGAGATTTCTTCAGATCAGGATTTGTATGGTGTTGCTCAACCCAAATCAGGATATGATAATCCATACCGACAAATGATTTTTGATGTAGCTGGTCCTAACTTTCACCAAGGTTCGAGTTGGCAATCTTTTAGAATATTGAACCCGAGTCGTCTCATCCTTGTTGAACCTTCATTGGAAGAAGATCCTAATCCAGAGTCCCAAAAATTATATGATTTGCTACAGGCAGCTGATGCAAAATTATATCCAACACAAAGTGATTTACATTTGCACATTCATACACATGGTCATGATGGAAAATCACTTGTTGGTGAGCGTTCTCGAATTGTCCATGTAAGTCTAAAACTTTAAAGCCTATCTAAAAATGTAAATGTCAGGTCTCATAGGTTCAAAATCATATTAGTTGCTATTGTTTTTGTATAATGTAGGTGTTGTTTTGATGCTTTTTCGCTGCAATTTTAGTGTTGTTTTAGTGCGATTCTACTGCTGTTTTAGAGTGACTCTAGTGCATTTGTTTTTTGTGCAATTCTAGTCGTGTTTTAGAGCGTATTTGTTGTTGCTGTTTTGGTATAATGCAGGTGTTGTTTTAATGTTTTTCCGCTGCATTTGGCTGCCATCTTGACCATGTAATAATCTTTCTCAAATACCACTACTGGCAGTCCCTGTTTAGTGGTGTTAACAGGGATAGTAAACTCAATAGGAATATCATTTTTGGACTGATTGTGCCTTAGACGAGCAACATATGATTGAATAATCGTATAGGGGCTGGTTCAGGGATTGATTTAACTTTCTGTTAAAGGAAAATGGATTCAACAAAAAGTCCTTGGTATTATTTTGAGGAGGCTGTTGGTGATTTTGATTGCCCTGGGTTGTTCTTGTCCATTTGATGTTGGGTTCTAGTATTTGTCAATTGAGAATTTTATGTTATCAGATAAAATCACAATCTCCCCATGGGCATGTTTATGTGCATTTTGCAAAGGTAACATTCTTGCTAATTGGTTCATTTACACCATTGTGTAAACGACCTTCACTGTTAGTGTAAGCATGATCACAGTTAGTGTTAGGAAAGGGCTTACCTGATTTCTTCATATTGTCTTAAATTTGTTGTGCTTCGATTTTACCTTTTTGCTGCTCCTGATTATCATGTTGAGTAGGCTGGGTTCTTTCGACCATAGTGTGAGTGCTTGCAGGTTCCCTTTCGCAGTTCAATTTGAATGGGAGTTGGAGTAGACACCATTGGGTTGTCCTAAATCCCAAATGAGAAATTTGAGGACTGTGCATCATCAGAGTAGTTCCCTACAACTTGATTCCTTGATTTTTTATCATATGTAAAGTGCTTTTTTATCATTTACACCATTGTGTTTTGGGGGTTCTTGAGACCTCTTGCCCTATCTTGGATCTGAAGCAAAAAATTACTATGGGCAGAAGCGTTGTGGCTCATCATCATTACCACCTCCATTTTCTCAATCAACATCAACAACAAATATGGATGAGTTTGTAAAGCAAATGATGCCTACACTTACTAGTCATCTTATTCCTATTATTGTTGAGCAGGTGCAAGCAGTGATTATTGATCCCTCTGGCAACCCATCGCTTGTGACACCCATAGTGCCTCCTACTACTAATGTGGATGAGGTTGATCCCTCAATTTCAAGTGACGATCGTATCCCTTAGTCTCCCGCAACTTTAGTTTTTGATATTGTCATGTTTTTTGGAAACTACAAATTGTGTAGTAATATTTTGATGAACGTAGGTTCATTTAAGAGTACGTGATAGTTTTCTTTAGATATTTTTAACCAAAAACAGGGGGGTTAGATTTTTCTATTATATATTATGAATCGTCTGAGTATTATATTATATGAATGTTTGTTATTTTTGGAGTATTTAGTAATTTAAATTTAATTTATTTCTAATTATAAATTAGAAATAATTATAGAAGAATAATTTTTAGCAACAAATTTAGCGACTATTTGATCGTTGCTATGTAAAGAATGTTGGCGACGGATTATTGCAGGCCTAATATATTGAGACAGAATATGTTGCGACGAAAATTTCGTCGCAAATTTATCCAAAATGACGAAATGAATTATGAAATTAGCAACAAAACTATATAAATATAATGACGACTATGTCCGTCGCTAACAATGGCGACGGAAATATTTTGTCTCTATTACGTTGATAAATTTGTGACGGAACTCTTTTTTTCGTCCTAGAATTATGAAATTAGCAACAAAATTATATAAATATATGACGACTATGTCCATCGCCAACAAGTGGCAACGGAAATATTTCGTCACTATGACGTCGCTAAACTAGTGACTTTACTCATATTTTCGTCACTAAGAGCTTATTAACGAGTGTAATAGCAACAGTTAATAATCCGTTGCTAATCCATCACTAATCATGTTTAGTGACTAATTTTTATTGGCTAGTGACGGAGTTTGCCCGTCGGTAAACACTGTTTTTTTTGTAGTGACTTACTCATAATTTTTCGGGGAAAAGAGTCTGATATACTCCTTAATTTTGTTATTTAGAATTGATACCCTTGTTATAAAAATGACGCATATATACCCTTACTGCTATACAAATGACTCATATATACCCGTACCGTTATACAAATTGCTCACATATACCCCTAGCGTTACAAAAGGAGCTCACATACACCCTTTATCTAATGGAAGTGAAAACTATTAGTTTTAAACTTATTTTTTGACTTTTATTTTTTTTTAAAATCATGTAGGGGTATATATGATCCTTCTAGCAAAGTTCAAGGTATATTTTCATCATTTTCATACATAAATTATTTTTTGACTTCTTTGATTATCATTTTTTTAGTTTCTTATTCTTTTTTTTGTAAAGAAAAAAAATTATAACTAAGTTTATCGGCTATATTGCAATTCAGATTTGTATTTGTAAAAATAAATAAATTGGGGTATTTATAATAAATTTTACAAGAAAATTAATGAAACATAAATAAAATTTGACCATCAATATAATAAATTTAAATTAGTCGTTGAAACAAAAAGTAAAAAAAATACGTGTGAGGAGGATCAAATATACCCCATATGGATTATATATATTTTTTTAAAAATAATTTAAAAACTTGAATTAAAATTAATATTTTCACTTCTGTTAGAGAAAAAGGATATATGTGAGCCATTTGTATAACATTAAAGGTGTTATACCGCTCTAAATAACAAAGTTGAGGAGTATATCAAACTCTTTTTCCTTCTTTCAAAGTATTCATGGTTATCTTAAAAGAAATTTTCTTGTTGAAGCAAAAATAACGGTGTCATAAACATATGATGAATGATTAAATTCAACACTTCATACGAATAAATCAAAATTATAATACCTGACATTTGTAATCATTTAAAATTTATTAAATATAAATTTATAAAATGATTTGAATTATATTAAATTCATGGTCAAATTAATCCAAATGAATATTATGGATTAATATAAGGGTAAAATTTCATAAATAGCTAAGAGTTGAAACATAATCAGCCTTCTTAGCTACAATTTGCTTGATTACGTAGCATAGCTAATTGTATCTTTTGCTTGAATTTTTTTTAATACAAATTTGACTCTTAACTTAATTAATGAGGCAAAAATTTATGTTATTAAAAAGAAAAATGTCCTTCGGGGTGGCTCAGTTGGTTTGGAGGGTGGTTATCCACACGGATGACCCGAGATCAATCCCCCTCAATGCCTTCTGAGTCGAGCATGTCGCATAGGGCTTGCTAAGTGCGGTTTACATCCCCTGTGTGGTTTGCAGGCTATTACACAGTGGGGGGTTTACCCAGTGAGCACAAAGTGTCACCCGAAGGGCAGAGGCTGTGGCAAAGATTGTAGCGGCTGCGGGTTATCCTGGGGTTCCAAAAAAAAATCCCATAAATCATGATTATTGTATCTGATTAAAAATTCTTACCAAATATGACTTTTACCAAACAAAGAAAGATAAATTTAACTTCCTAAATAAACATATCAAAAGTTGACTGAATAAATAAATATATATAAATAGTTGGAATGTATATATAATTGTTGAAAATATACAAATATGACAATAATGGACTAAAAAGGTAAGAAAACCTCAATAACATTGTTATGCTAAATCCATAGAATTGTATACAACATATTGTGAAATGTATTGATAGAAATACAAATCACAAAAAATCTACAAAATAAATTATACAAATACCTTAATAATACTGACATTATACATATAATAGTTGGACCGTATACTTGCTGATAATATACAAATACAAAAGAAGTAATTGTATATAATTGTTGAAAATATACAAATTAATAAGGTCTTAAAAGTATAAAAATTGCTATAAACATTGATATACTAAAGCCATAGAATCCTATTCAACATAATGTGAAATGTATTGATAGTAATATAAATCACAAAAATATACAAAATAAATTGTATCAAATACCTCAATTTCTTCGCTATGATCTTGTACCATTGACCCTGATTCATCATCTTCTCGTACAAATGTTTTTAACCCGAGTTCATTCAATGTTGGGGTTTTGATGAGGCCAACTCGTCAGAGATGGTGTTATTATTGTTCGTCGAAGATCAAGTCTACCAAAGTTGCTTCATCTGGGTTTATGCGAATTAAAGCTCACTGGTTTGTGATGGATTTCACTAGAAAAGGGATGCTTGGTGGTTAACAGTGACGAAGGAGAGAAACAAAGGAGGTAGGGACGGAAGTTTGTGGTGGTGGTGGTTTGGTTTGTTGTAGTGACTGGTGGTTTATGGGTTGGTGGCTTGATGGTGGTTCGTGTTACTCGTTGGGTGTGAATGAAGAAGAAGAAGAAAAACAACAACAACAACTACTATGTTGGATGGTGGTGGATGATTTGAGAGGGAAACACAAGTTTTTTTGAAATTTGAAATATGATTGTGGTTGAGTAAATTGAGAAGAAAAATCAATAAAAATATTATGAAGAGAAAGAAAGTTTACTTTGTATAATTGGGGGAAATAAAAAATACGGTAATGTATTTTAGATATACAAAACCAAAAGTGTGGCCCCACATAAATAGTATTAAATGTTAGTGGTGATCAATAATATTTTCTAACTATAACTAGCTATGTTAAATAATTAAGAAGTATATGTTTGCTTAGCTAATTTTCTCTTAATATAAATGGATTGATTATTTAAGTCCAATAAATATTGATTTAATTAAAGTTCAGATTAATGGATTGGATCTATAATAGATGAGCCCAATTTGCTAAGTCCAATGTCATATCAACTTAGAGGCCCAGTTTGATGCCACGTGTCAAATGATGTGGCATGTAAAGTCAAATAAAGAAGTCAATAGAATCATGCCCACTTTTGCTAAAGTTCAATTTGATTGGCCGAAGGAAGCATGTTCTTATCACAACTCTTCTATTCCACAATTATAAATAAGGGTCCTCATAATTCATAAATCAGACTGAAATTCTAACAAGAAGCTAGAGAGAGCTCATCACCCCCCGAGCCTACACCCTGGACGTGGTCGAAACTTCAGAACTATTGTTGATCCCCAAGTGAACCCTTGGCATGCCTGACTACTTAGCAGAAGACTAACTCAAGCAAAATTAAGCTTTTTAAATAGAATTAAACCATTTAATCTCAAAATACTCTACTTAAATTGTATGTAAAATACTCAATGGAAGCATACTAGTTGAAAAATAATTGAATCCTTGATTGATATAGATTGTGTGGCTTTGGACTTTGGTCGGATGGAGAGGAATCAAGTCTTGGAGTGACTAGTTGGTTGAGTTCAGACAAATGATCTCCTGGACCATGTATTAGAGTAGAATTCGCTTATTCCCTTTATTGTGTGTTGAGAGTAATGAGAATGAGGTGAAGGATTAATTGTTCCACTTGATAAATCTTAATGAATAAAAATAGGTTGAAATGAAAGGATACGTGTTGATCATAATTCTTGTGAATTACCTTGTTGTGACCCTTATAGATTGATTGATGAAATACATTGATAGCATGATTGTGGACTTGAATTACTTGAATTGTTGTCTCCTCCTTATGGTTTGAACTTTCTTATGTGCATTGATTGTTGTACACTATGGTAAGATATGTGATATAAAGTCGATGAGAAATGATTTCGGCTAGTGATATAAAGTTGATGAGAAATAATTTTGGCTAGAGGAATGATATAAAGTTGATGAGAAATGGTTCTGGCTAGAGAAAATATATAAATCCAATGGAAAATGGTTTTGGCTAGTGAGATGATATAAAGCCGATGAGAATGGTTCTGGCTAGTGAAATGATATAAAGCCGATGAGAAATGATTCCGACTAGTGATTTGATATGAAGCCGATGGGAAATGGTTCCAACAAGAGATTGATTATTGTGATTTGATGCATTTTGATGCTTATGTTTGACTTACTTGTTAACTGTGATTAATGCACTTGTTACGTGTAATTGATCTACTCGACATTGAGATTGACTTACGTGATACGTGTTGGTTGCTGAATTGTGGCTATTGGACTGTGATCATTAAGCCTTGTGAGTTGTGTATTGTAGAAATGTTAGGTTGGGTTGGTTTTTATGTAGGTTGTGTAGGTTTCGAGCCCAGTATGCTTGTCATTTTGGTGGGCCCTCTAGTTCTTCTTTTAGCTTTGTTCTATTTGAAAATCAAAGACTTGACACTTGTACTTATTTGACTACAGAGGAGAAAAAGATAATATTAGCCATAAAAATTTGAAGTAACTAGGTTTCGAACTCACGATCATCTCAAAAGAAGAGCCTTAAAATCAGCTATCCAACCAAAGCACCCAACAAGTTTTTCAATCACTAGGTGCTAATGCTTTAATATAACCATGTTAGAAGTTTTTTGTATAAATATATGAATTTACATCGAGGTTAATGGGTGCTCGAGCACTCGTTATATTGTACATGGGTCTGCCTAGAGCAGTCTAAATGGGTTTAGCTCATGGGGCCAGCCCAACCCAATCTATTAGTGGGGTAGGGTTGAGATAAGATTTTTAAGCCCATTTAAAACTAAGTTTTATAAACCTTTGATCCTTGAGGCTTGATCAGGGTCGAGCCATTGTCGGCCCATGGGCCAAAACTATTTAATTAAGGATAGCTTACATAAATCTCACTAGTTTAGGAGCTAATTACTTAGATACACGCTATGTTGCAATACTACATATCTTTTGTGATTTGAATGCATCCAGATACATGTATCTCAGTATACATGGGCTCAAAGTTAGATGTAATTTGTTCTAGATACACTCTATCCAAGTGGATTTACATGTTTTCAGGATACCTACACAAATCTCGCTCACTCGCCTCCACTATCTCACTGCCGCTCTTTTATCTCGCTCGTATATCTGGTATCCTAGATATATGTATGTAGAATGCATAGACAAATCTCGCTCACCTCTCTTCCTAATTGTATCTGGTAGAAAAAATATGCATCTAGGTGTATCTGACTTTAAATTTGGTATGAAATTATTAATTTGTAAGATAAACTGTAATTATTTCAAATAATAGAGAGAATTAGTAAATATGGTTGAAATGTTTGTAAAATTACATAGTTTCTCCTTTATTTAATTTGAATTAAAATAACTAAAGTTGTTAGGCATAATTGTTCTTTAATTTACACGTTTATTTTTTCATATTTCCTTTATTTATTTATTTGTTAAAAAATATATTGTTTTTTGCTAGAATTATTGAAACAACATCATTGTTTGTCATATTTGATTTGAAAATATTTTCATTTTCTTGATGTTATAGAATTTTAAGTTTGAAAAAAAAGGTTAGCCCGCCCTAGCTTGCGACCCTTTTAGGGTCGGGATGGGTTGGCCATTTTTAGACCCTCTTGAATGAAGGATCAGCCAGCTCTAGCCCATCAAATTCCTTAGCCCGAGAGACTTGGACCTGGTGGGGCAGGGCTAATCCTTTTTGACAACTCTCGGTCCTCTCCTAGTGGCAAACGAGATGGGGGAGAGGCTATGAAGGCAAGAGAGATTTGTTATGTATCTCATATACATGCGAATCCACTTGGATACAATGTATCTAGAACACATTACAATTAATTTTGACCTCATTTATCTCTAGATACATGTATCTGAACATATCTAGACAACTAAAATTCTTGTAATATATGTAATAATGCAAACTAAAGTGCATCTTAGTAATTAGCTTCTAAACTGGTGAGGTTTATGTTAGTTTCCCTTTAAAAAAAATGGTCTCTGAATCACAATTTATTTATTTTAAAAGGGAAAAGACTCAAATATGTCATCAAACTTACAGAAAAGGCTTATATATGTCATCCGTTAAAAGTTTGGCTCATTTATGTCATTGTTGTTAAAGAAAAGGCCCATCCATGCTATTTTTTTACTCCGGTTTTGCAAAACCATTTTTTACATACCAAATAGTTTTTAACACTTTTTAATTGGAGTTTTTAGATTAAATGTACTCCTTTTGCTTCTTCTTCCTTAAAAACCCCAAGAACACATAAAGAATATTAACAATTTCCAAATTTTAAACTTTTTCAATTCTTCAGGAAATCACCTCAAATTTCAAGAGTCGTTTCCCTCCGAGATAGATACCAAAACTCAATTTCTTTTGAGCTTGAATTCAACCTAACTCAACAAGACTCAATTGAAATATCTTCAGAGTTTCAAAACTTCAACATTCTTTAATGGTAGAATTTTTTCTCCACAGCTTCAAATCATTTGAAATTTTGAACATAAACTCAAAAGAAACACTAGGGAACAAAGATCTAATGTCAAAAATAACTACAAAAAACACGAATCAAAGAAAAAATTTGAAATTTTGGGACTGTTTTTCATTCTTTTGGAATATTATTTTTTAATATGGATGAATTTTTAAACTCTACAAATGATTTTAGAATTTTGATTTTTTAAAAATAAAAATAAAAAATTATTGATATAGCCAAAATTAGAGATGATTTCGTGAAGAATTGAAGATGTTGAAAATTTGGGAGTTGTTTATGTTCTTCATGTGTTCTTTGTGTTCTTAAGGAAGAAGCAAAAAGAGTACATTTGATTCAAAAACTTCAATTGAAAAGTGTTAAAAATTGTTTGGGATGTAAAAAAGATTTTGCAAAATTGGAGTTAAAAAAATGACATGGATGAGCATTTTTTCTTACAACAATGACATAGAGCCAAATTTTTAACGGATAGCATAAATGAGTCTTTTCTGAAAGTTCGATGACATATTTGAGCATTTTTGCTTTTAAAAAAGTACATAAGTCGATTTGATTTAATTTTTCATTTATCTAACCAAACTAACTATGTCGAATTTTTTATATCAATAAATCAAAAAATTAACAAGAGTCGAGCTATCACGATTTTTCAAGGTTTTTCAACTTGGTTCGATTTTTTAAAAAACATTTTTGGTAAGGTCCCTACAACATAAAACATGTACAATATTTTTTATTCTATTAAGCTACAATAATTATACAGCCCTTCCGTAAGAAAAAAAAGTGAATTATGTCATGTCACTATGCTAAAATATAATATCACCAAAAATAAAGATAATAGAAACTTATAAAAACAAGCTCTATGATGAGAGAGAATAGAAATGAACAAATTTGAGGAATTGACACAGATAGACAAGTGTTACATACGATTGGCAATATATAGCCTAATATTAATTGGCAATTAATAAAAAAATAATATATTGGCACATATTAGCATAAAAGTAATATATCGATATTTTTTAATTTTTTTTTTTTTTAAATAATAAAAAATATTTAATATCATCTCCCTTCTAACTTCCAACCATTACTCCTTAAAACTAGCAAAAGATTATTTAGAATTATTTCTCTCCTTTCAATTTATTACGGATTTTTTAAAATAATAAAAGAAAATTAATTTCATCTCTCTTCTAACTTCCAACCATTTCTCCTTAAAACTAGCAAAAGATCATTCAAAACTCTCTCTTTTCAAATTATTTCATATTTTTTAAAATAATAAAAGAAAATTAATGTCATCTCTATTCTATCTTCCAACCATTTCCACTTAAAACTAGCAAAATATTGTTTAGAAATATATCTTTTCTTAAAATTAGCAAATAATATTTTGATTATGTTTATTCTTATTTCAAAGGTATTCCTATAAGTTCATTACCTGCCAATTATTTGCCTTAGAACTCAATCCATATTTACTTAACAAATTTGTATACATTTGTTTGCATTGGTATTCATTAATCCATATTCATCTATGAGTTTGGCATACATTTGTTTTGGATACATTTGTTCATATTCATTATAAATTGGTATCATTTATATTTATTTTCATTAATATCTTTCAAATTTTACATAGGTATACATTTGTATTGGATACATTCGTCCATATTCATTTATAAATTGGTATACATTTGTTTGCATTAATATCTTTCTAATTTTACATTTGTTTTGGATACATTTGTTCGTATTCATAATAAATTGATATACAATTATTTGCATTAATATCTTTCAAATTTACAAAGGTATACATTTGTATTGGATACATTCGTCCATATTCATTTTTAAATTGGTATACATTTATTTGCATTAGTATCATTCTAATTTTACATAGGTATACAGTTGCTTGCATTACTATTTTGGAATGCAATCAACGAAATTCATTAACAAATATAGATAATTTTACATTATTATGTGTTAGTTTGTATTCATTAACAAATTTAGATACATTTGTTGGAGACAAAATAAATATTCATTGTCAAATTCAATCAACGAAATTCAATATTTTAAAAAATTGTCATATATATTAATTAATTAATTATTAAAAATTGAAAAAAACGTCAATTTCAGAAATCACGAAATGTTGCAATTTTTGGGGGAAGAAAACTTTGTAAAATTATAATACAATTACGAAACTTTGTAAAAGGAAAAAATCTTGCATCCAACTACAAGATAAAGAATGTAGAAAATCTCAACTTTTTTTAAAATAACCCAGACAATCAATATATATATATATATAAAATTGATATGATTTGAGTTACTTATTGTGAAGAGTTACTGTTGTGATTGATCTTTAATGGAAGTATTTTAGAGAAGAAGATAGAAATCCTAAACTTGAAAGATGGAGGAAAAAAAGGGAAGAAAGAGAGAATTGAAAAATAGTACTATTTTTTTTTTGTTGACAAATTATAAGGACAGAGAAAAAACAAACAATACAAGCAAACAAGATAACTGCTAGGAAATAGAGAGAGAAAATCAGGAAAAAAAATGTGGCTATTTAATGCCACATAAATATTAAAAAAATCCTTTTTTGCTAAAAAAATTTAAGTGGCCTATTTATTGCCAATAAAATCTATAGTTGTCATGCTATGCCTTTTTTCATTTGATGTGGGCGTTATTTGAGTTACTAGATGTTCATGGGCTATAACTCTATAAAGATTGATTTGTCATGACCCGCCACTTTTCCATTAAAATAAAACATGAATATAAAGAGGAAAGAAACTAGAGTTGTGTATAGGTTTGTGGAAAACTCTAGAAATCCCTAGATATTTCCTTGGAAGGCTTACATTGGAAGAAGAATAGTCCTTAGTGGAATATTCTAGAGAAGTATGGATATTTCCCAAGGAAGGTTATGGAATAACATGGAAAGTCCTTGGAATATTCTAGAGTTGTAGAGAATTCTAGAATAAGGACTAAAGTGTAAATATGTAGGGACTTGTGTAGTAATTTGTATTTACACTTTAGCCCCCTAGGAAGTAGTATAAATAGAGGGGCTCTCATTTGTAAATCATCCAAGCTTGAAGCAAGCATCCAAACAACTTGTAAAGCTTTCTTCCAAGTAATACAAAGCCTTTTTCCAAAAGCGCTTTCGTAGTGTTTCGTTGCATTCTCTTAGTGATCTAGCTTCAAAGGACTTACTTGAGCGTACAAGATCGTGAAAGATTCGTGAGTAAGTTGTCAAGTACCGCACGGAACATTAGTGAGAACTCTAAGTTCGTGACAACGTGGTATCAGAGCCAGGTTTGTACTAAGGGAATGGCTAACAAAGGAGACATGAATGCTGCTAGCACCACCAACGTCCGTCGGGAGGGAGGAAAGAAGAACCACAAGGGAAAGAAGCACCAAAAGGGTAGTGAGGAAATGATTCTCGACCCCCACACCAAGCAAGGCGTTGACATCTCACACACATTCGACCACCAAAGCAAGTGACGATGAACTTCACGAGGAGGCCATCGACGTCACCACCGGAGAAGAATGGGTCGCAAGGGTTGAAATGGCAAGGCAGGCCGTGGAGATATTAGGTCGGCGTTTGAATGTGGCCGATAGCAAGTTCAAGACCCTCGAGGACTTCACCTTTGAGGAGACTGACAGCCTTCACAAAGAGTTGGAGGGACGCCAGCGTGCCGAGTTCGAGATGAAGGAGGCTATCACTTCCTTAGAGTGTAGTCTCATGGAGGCGTTGAGCACGATTGAGACCATGAGGGCCGAGATGAAAGCTCTCAAGGAGGGCGTGGAAGTTGCAGGATCATCGTCGTTCGACCAAGATAGAGAGGCCAGGGTCGAGGCTCCCAAGCTACATGTGTTCAAAGGCATCCGTAACGCGCAAGAGGTGGAGAATTTCCTGTGGTACTTGGAGAATTACTTCAAGTGTAACCGAGTGAAGAGCGACGAAAACAAGATCAACACCGTTGTGTTGTACCTCTCGGAGATGGTCATGCTATGGTGGAGGCGCAAAGAGTTCGAAATAGGGAAGGGGTCGTGCACCATCAACACTTGGGAGCAATTCTGAGACGAGTTCAAGAAAGCCTTCTTCCCTAACAACATCATCTATGAGGCGAAGCGCAAGTTTAGGGAGTTGAAGCAGACATGCAGCATTCGGGAGTAAGTGAAGGAGTTCATCACCCTCACGCTTCAAATTCCTAACCTCATGAATGATGATATGTTGTTCCACTTCATGGATGGGCTGCAAAATTGGGCAAGGACGGAGTTGGAACGCCGACAGGTCAGGACTATCGATGAAGCCAACACGCAAGCCGAAGCTTTGACAGACTTCAGGCATGAAAATCCTGACAGAGCCAGAGGAGAGGAAGTGAGAGGTAGTCATGACCATGGTGGGGAGATCGTGGCAAAATTGAGGAGCAGAGGCTATATTCCAAGAATCATGATACATATAAGTCTGATGGCAAGAAGTCTGGACGTCATGGCGACACAGAGAGAAAGGCAGAAACTGCCAAAAGAAATGGTTGCTACATATGTGGTGGGACGCATGGCTTGCTAGGTGCCTTGAACTGAAGAGCCTTGGTGCTATGCTGCGAGAGCGGAAAGAGAAGGATGCATAGGAATAGGGTCAAGATACAGAGACGACGCAGTTGGGCTTGATAAGTCTATGCGGAGCCATCACGAAGCAGCCAGAGATGCCAAGAGGATACGGCGTGCAGTATGTCGACCTCATGAATAATGGAAGACTCGTTTGTGTTATGGTCGACACGAGCGCATAAGCCAATATCATGACCAAAAAAACAGCAACAAAGTTAGGGCTGAGTTACAGACCAAATAACGCTCAACTCAGGATGGACAATGCACCACCGAATCCTGTGAGCGGAGTCCTTCATGGAGTAAGCATCACGCTAGGCGTGTGGCAAGGTAAGACCAACTTCACTGTCACTCATTTAGACCTCTTCGATATCATTCTAGGGCATGAGTTCTTCCAATAGTATCACGCAGTGATAGACCCTTACCTCCAACGACTTCTAGTCATGGAGCAAGGAGGATCATGTATAGTGCCCCCGGTTAAGGTACCGAAGACAAAAGAACAAGTTCGTCTAACAACCATGCAGCTCATAAGAGGCCCTAAAAAGAAGGAGTCAGCGTTTATAGACACCATTGCAAGTTTGAAAGAAGACAATGGTGCAAAAAGGTCCTTGCCACCCTGCATGAAGAAGGTTCTAGAGAAGAACAATGTCGTGATGCCAAAGAAGCCGCCAAGGCGCTTGCCTCCTAAGAAAAAGGTAGATCATAAGACCGAGCTAGAAGAGATAAGGAAGCAGCTGAGGGAGTTACACGAGGTCCTTGATCGAGTCAATGGACTATTGGTCACGCATACAAGAAGACAAGACTCGGTTGTTCAAGCAGCAGAGATGTGACGCGGTCGTCGCAGCATCAGGTGGGGGAGAGTGACATGACCTGCCACTTTTCCATTAAAATAAAACATGACTATAAAGAGGAAAGAAACTAGAGTTGTGTAGAGGTTTGTGAAAGACTCTAGAACTCCCTAAATATTTCCTTGGAAGGCTTACATTGGAAGAAGAATAGTCCTTAGTGGAATATTCTAGAGAAGTATGGATATTTCCCAAGGAAGGTTATGGAATAACATGGAAAGTCCTTGGAATATTCTAGAGTTGTAGAGAATTCTAAAATAAGGACTAAAGTGTAAATATATAGGGACTTATGTAGTAATTTGTATTTACACTTTAGCCCCCTAGGAAGTAGTATAAATAGAGGGGCTCTCATTTGTAAATCATCCAAGCTTGAAGCAAGCATTCAAACAACTTGTAAAGCTTTCTTCCAAGTAATACAAAACCTTCTTCCAAAAGTTCTCTTGTTCTTTCTTAGTCTTTCTTTGCATTCTCTTAGCGATCTAGCTTCAAAGGGCTTACTTGAGCTTACAAGATCGTGAAAGATTCGTGAGTAAGTTGTCAAGTGCCGCACGGAATATTAGTGAGAACTCTAAGTCCGTGACAGATTGTACCATAAAATGTAAGTTCAAACTTGAAATACCATATCAAGAAACATGAATTACAAAAAAGTTCAACACATACTTACAAATTACTATATAATAAATATTGCAAATAATAAAATATTTATAAAATTTGTATAAATATAACCTTAGTATGATTTGGTTTTGATTTAATTGTTTTAGTTCATAATCAAACTAAACAAATTATGATTAAAAAAAAATTGATACCAAATTAAGTCAAATCAACATCACTAGTCAAATTTTTTTCTCAATTTAATTTGATTTATCAATTTAGGTCTCACTGATTTCATTAAGATTAAGACATTTGAATCTGAATACACATATGAATATTAAGATGTGAATTAAGATTAAGGTTAGAATTGAATACATATATATATTAAGATGTAGATTTTAGATCTGAACACTAAATCATTAAAATTATTTTTTTCAATATCTGAATGTGCATAAAAAAAAAATCAAAAATAAATAAATTAGGAATTAAACACTATGTCAATAAAAGTTATAGTCCAAACCTAAAAGGTAACTTCTTCCAAAAAAAATGTTTCAAGAATAAGATTATAACCCACCCCAGGAAAAAAATGATTTATTTATTTTCTCAAACAATTTTTTCTCAAGAAATGATTTAAATGAGCTAAATCTGAATGATTAAGAATCAAACCTTCAAAACAAATAAGGTGTGGTTTGTTGGATTCCTTTGACCCCACCCCCCTAATTACGGCACTCTAGTGAACTGGTCTATACAAATACAATTCCTTTTGTCGTTTTGAAGAGTTGTAGTTAGATAAAAGTTTTAATCAATGAATGATGTCAATGTCATAATATATAAATAGGAATGGCAATGGGGAAACCTTAACAATATCAGTAGTGGGTTAGCATGCTACAAAGATATCAGCAATGATAAAACTGATTGGTAGCATTAAGTTAACAAAACCTGACCGCTAATATATTCAATGTTTGAGCTTGAATCAGATCATCATCAATGAACAAATGCAACCAATATTGCATTGTTCTAACAAATACCAAATAAAAGTTGCTAATAAAGAAATATATATCTTGGAACACTTTTAACTAACCCAAACAGAAAAAAGAAATTACAGATCAGCAAAGACATGATAAGTTTGAGTCTGTACAACGGTAAGCTTCAAGGCAGCTACAAATGCAGCAACTGACACGCATCCAAAGACGACAATATTTAGCCAATGCCAACTCTTCTGTAAGCTAGATAACTTGTCTTTCTTAGCGATAATGTACATGTGGTTTGGGAGTATGAATGTGAGCGGAATCGTGCTGATAGCACCAGTAAGGCTCATGAAGTTTCCCAGGAAAGGTAGCAAAGCTGAGAGGAAAGTGGTCATGATAAGGTAACCACCTCTGACAACCAGTCTGAATAGAATATTTCGTGGAGCCAAGGCACTTCCTTTGACTCCATATTTAGTATCCAGGTACTCATATGTTGGACTTGCAAATATCTACAAGCAGCAACAAAGAAACAACGATTAGATCAGAATAATCAGCTGAGTAAACTGTTGGGCCTCTTTTTCAGGAAAATGAAAAATTATAGTCACAAGGTGATTATTACATGCAAGGTAATGATAGCTTGGAAAAAAGCAGATAAGTGAGCCACTCCCAACACCCAAGCTGGACCATGAACATTGTTGAGCAAATAGGACGAAACAACAGATCCGTAAGCCCAATACCCAATGTAAGTAACAGCATGCATAGGCACAACTCCCACCGTGAACTGAAAGTTAAGCGCTTTCACCATGTTTCCAACGACAGGTTGTCTGATTGTAGCCTGTTGCAACACAAATTCAAGAAAATTGTATCAAAACACAGGTTGAAATTTCAGATTACTTACTGAGTATAGGCAACAGATATACTGATCATATAACATGACTTGAAGGACAACTTCAAATTCATAACAAAGGATGGAAGTCATCAGAAAAGTTGGTGGACGTATTTGCAAACCTGTATCTCTGGAATCATTCCAGTGTTAAATGCGAAGAAAAGGTTTCCAATCGCACCAATAATTGCCCAAATTTTATTGTCTCCTGATCCTGGAATGTGATAGTCCCTAGGAGGAGCCTTAACACCTGCAATATGGAACTTAGACAATTCAGTTAACTTAGTGCCTATGAGACGAGCAAAGACAATACTAAAGTAATTGCTTCAAAGTATTTCTCAAGGACCAACCAAGGACGGGCTAACGAAAGAAATGGTAGGCATCCTTGTCACTCAATAATATCAAACCGAAGGACCTGCTTAAAATTTAAAGCTGTCTCCATACCCCAAAAGCATGCATGTGATTAATAATACGGATAATTCATTATCAAGTACAATTTCACACCAGAATTGTACAGTTGACTCAGTCCTAATGCTATAATAAGTACAAATGAACGAAGATAATCAAAAGGTTCAAATTCATTAAGTGAGCATGACAAAATTTTGGGAAAAAAATAAAAAGATCAGAAGGTATAAGTGAGAAGCATAGAGGAAGGAAAAGTTAAAACTCTTCCCCTTGACTGGTCTCTGAGTAAAAGGTGAGAGACTACAGAAGATATTTTTCCATTTGAAAGATCTCATCTAAAACTAGAAGGGAATCTCTCATATTACAGAATCTTGCTTCTCCTTCATTATAATTAAATTTCTTTATGTTTTTCTATTAAATTGCAGGGAATATGATTAATTTTACTACCGTCAGAAAGCTTACTTGCAGCCTTAGACAAAAAAAAAAGATAGATATAAACATGGCTGATAAGCAAGAATAAAACCCACACAACCCCAAAGCAAAGACTCAAACTTTTGAGTGGCTGCTGGTGGGTAGGAGAGCAAAGTTCATATAGCCTTCATGATAGCTCAACCGGCTGTTCCTTAAGATTTTTAACACTTTTTAGAAATGAATGACAGAAAAGGCAAAAGTGCCATGTTGCACTGATAAGTGATAAACTAGTTGCCTTCCCATGTATAATTCAACAAACTGGTGACGACATTGGGATGCATCTCGAAATTTCTTATGCAGCAAATGCTGCTCAGTAAAGAAAAGTTATGTGATTATGAATCAATTTAACAAAATTGATTTCCTAAATGCTGCTCAGCAAAGAAAAGTTATCTGATTATGAATTAATTTAACAAAATTGATTTCCTTAAACATGCATTAGTTTTCTTATAAGAAGCTTGTTTTCATAATGCAGAGAAAAATGAAATTACGTGATGAGCACCGAAAGCCTGCAAGTCATTTTAATAAGCAACTTGACTATGGCTTGTCTTACCTGACAAATGGTGATATTCAGTACAAATCCTGACAATAGGTGCAGGCTTTTGAACTTATACCACAGTTTCAACATTGATAATCATGATTTTGTGGTTTAATTATATCATCAAATTTTATCCTCAATGAATGTATAGTCAATTGCAACTTGGAAGGTAATCTTCAATTAGTCACATAGTATTCAATTTTTTTATATGTTCAATAGTTTTATGAAAACAGCCTATAACACAATTTTCTGACATCATATGTAATTCTAGTGTTAATTTCAAGTCATTACATGTTCTACTTAATTAGTAATGTGAAATATAACTGTTGGCACAATGCACACAGTGCTCTGATGGCTAGTCAAACACTTAAGGAAGTAGCACACATACCATCTTGAACGGACAACACAAATGCTATGGTGAGATACAGTATCATGAATAGTGTTGAAAACCCGAGCCAAATCCTCAGTGCTGATAAATGAGGTGTTGCAATGGCAAAGAGGATGCATGCAACTCCAGCTATAGCTATAAAGTGTGGCAGCTTTAGCATATGGTCATCCCTAAAGAGCATATAGAAAGCCTGGCAATCAACTCAAAAAAAAACGATGCATCAGACTAATTTTAGAATTATATTCACTCAAAAGCCTGAGAGATCATTTTCACCCAAGATTTACTGAACTCAATATTTGCAGGGTGCAATGAAGCAATAAAACGCCAACACAAAAAAAAATCATTCAATCAATGATATCTATACTTGGCAATGCCTTGCCATCTTTCTCTTGTCCTCTTTATCTGGTAAAAGGATTTCCAGTTCACCATATCTTAGTATCCGAAGAAAACAACAAAGTTTGCACGAGGGAAGATATGTCTAACCTTTAGGGCTGAACCACTCATGATGACATATCCAATATTTATCAAGAAGAGATTCGCATATTGTAGTGCCCATATAAGCAAATAAGCTGTCCGACCTGCAGCAATAAAATAAGCTCAATTTAGATTAGAAGTGACAAAACAATCAAGCAATAAAACAAGTTATTGATGGTGAGAGCTGGAAAATGAGGTAGCTGTATCTTTATCATTGTTCATACCATACAAAAATCCAGCAAGGTCTCTATATCTGATATGCCTTTTGCCCCCAACTTCATGGAGCTTAGCCATAAGAGCACTTGCATACAAAGACACAATTGTGGACATAACCAAACCAACAACACCACCTATCCAACCTAGAGGAACCATGATTGTGCCAGAATATCCTAGTGCATACGCGCTGTTGACACCCATGCTCAGAACAACTCCCACCTGAAACCATGAATCTACATCCCGCAAAACAAATAAATTAACAAAAGAGCCAAACAGCAGTCATGCCAACAATACAAGGAAATTACAATTAAAGAAACAGAAAACACCAAGTTTTTTTAATTGTAATGATAGACGAGACAACCTATTTTTGCAGGTTTTCAAAAAGACAAACAAGAAAATGACTTCTTTCTCATCATCAATGAAACCCAAAAAAACAACTTAAACTCTTGATTGAAAGTTTGTAACATGAAAGTTCCATTTGCGGGCATTAGGCAAAGGAAGTTGGCAGAAAAAATTATACATGTAAATAAGGCCAAAAAATAGTTAATTTCTTTTTGCACATATATAAATTGTTGATTCCCTTTGGCATAAGTTTTTTCAAAGGACTTTTGTTCTTGTTCTTGTTTTATCAAAAAAGAGGAATTACAAAGAATATTGATAATAATACGTTGACCCCCAAATAGGTGTTGGGTTCATCAATTAGAATGAAGGAAAGTGGGAAACAAACCGTTGCTAACTTGATGGGCGGTTTCAGGAATGATAACAGAGGCCTCTTCGTCATTTTTCTCCTTACGAGAAGAGGTATCATAGCGGTCGTTTTCCATTACAAACTGTTGTTGTTTTTGTTGAAGAAGCACAACTCCTTCTTCCTCTGCACTTTCCAAAGCCAGCCCACTTACTTGCTCAATTCTATTCAATTGGGAGAATTGGAGTCTTCACACCAATACGCAAAAAAAGATGCGTATATGGGTGAGAAGATGAAGAAAAAGGGGTAACTGGAGGAGATAAACTTTTATACAACACCAACGAATGAAGGCATAAAATTAGTGGCGGCAGCTGTTTGCTTCCATGAAATTAGCAGAGCTATTGATTCTCCATTTCTGATACACCATTCAAAAATGGGGGCTGCGCTTCCTTAAATAAGACGTTTGGCTTGGCTTAGTTTTTTAATCCTTCCGTTTCTATTTATATGTCACCACATTTAGAAATTAAGTAATCCTTATCTATTTATTTTGAAACTTAACTAGTAACAATAATATAATATAAAGATCGATTTCATAAAAGACATCACTATTGTAGTAAAATATTTGTTACTCCTTGTATAAGAAAATTGTTATATAGAAACTTGATTACTTTCTAAGGTCTAGCTGAGCATAAATGTTATTTCTTAATTTAAATGTTATTTCTTAATTTATATGATGAAGATGAAATTTAAAAAATTTAATAATTTAATAATGATAAAAAAACTCAAACATGCAATATTTATATTTCTTTAAAAATAAAATTTATATATTTAGAAAATACATAAAGATATTATATATATCAAAATAATTAACAACTTAAAATATTTAAAAAAATTACAATAATTTTTTTTATTTAAATGAAAATTCGAAAAGTGTTATAGAGATTGAAATTTTGTAAAATTCTACAAAATATATTTAATTCGAACTGGCACATTACGAAGTGTGTTCAATTTTAATTAGAATGTTTGAAAATTACTCCACCATAAACCTTAATTCATGCCTATATATAAAAAAATATTATATTCCCTTAGAGTTTGAAATGAATTAATGAGTAATATACAGTAAGATAATTCCACAAAATAACTTTTTCATTATATCTCAACATTATCAAAGTGAGTACGGAAGCAACAGGCCGGAGACTATTTATAAAGAAATAATTTATTTATTTTGTTTTATATTCCTTTGTTTGGTGGCTGAATTTTTGTCTATCTAATTAGAATTAATACTTTTCTTATTTTAGAGGTGAACCGCTCTTCACTAAATGCGATTCTATTTTTAAATTTTAGACTTTGATTATGAATTTAAAAAAATATTATTTTCGTCAGGAGTTCAGACGAACTCAGTAGCTTTTTTATAGATCGTACATTTGTACTAAAAATTAAGTAATAACTTGTGAACACCTAATAAAACTAATTGGCAACTCAATGGTAAGGAAGGAGAAAAAAATTTAGAACCCCCAAACTCTTAATACTGGCTCTGCATCTGATTTTCGTATATTTTTAATTGTCATAGTTTTCTTTTTTAGAGTCAAACTATTAAAACTTAGACTAACATTTTATGATGTATTTTTTCATCATATTGATATGAAAAAAATTGTAATTTATAGTATTATTCGTATAGATTTTGAATATCTAAATCTTTTGTTTAAATTATCGAATTAATGTAATCTAATTTACCTTTGAAAATTAGTCAGATCGACTTTCGGAAAACGCAACATGACAAATAAAAATGGACGGATGGAGTATTAGTACTCTTTTACTACTTTTAACAATTGCAATATTTAAATAAATTTAACAAAAACATTTCTTATTTTGGTGGAAACACTTTTTCTTGCAAATATCATCATTCAAAAATAAAAATAAAAACATATAATTATTTTCTTATTTTGGTGAACACTAGTGTTTGTGTGTTTAATAGAGGAAAACATTTTCTGGAAAATATTTTTTCTAAGAAAACAAACTTCTTAAAAATGAGGAAAATTGACTTCCCTAATATGAAAAACAAATTGCATAAATAACATTTCAAGCTTATTGTCTCTTCATCCCCTGAATCCCTACCACCCCCGAACCTCCATTCTCTGTCTCTATTTACCTTAATAACATTTTGCTAGACAACGTATAAATGCTTCTGAATATATTTTCTTATTTACTTTCCAAACACTAAAAATAAAATAAAAGTCCCACTTAATTTTCAAAAATAAAAACTAATTTCCACGAAAATCATTTTCCTTTCGTATCAAACAAGAAAATATATGGCACGAATTGGCAACTGAAAAAGAGACATGTTTGTCGATGGTTTCAAGATCTTTTGCGGTCATAATAAATTCCATTATAAAATAAATGAATTGGTGAGGCAAAAATGCACATTTATTACAAAAAGAAAAAAATTAGGATACAAATTGAACAATATTTTTCACTTTTAATTATTCGTAAATTTTTGAAAATATAAATAATTTAAAATAAAATAATAAATATGAACAATTAACTTTCTTAAAATTATTACCTAGAAAAATAAAAATGAGGCACAAATTTTTTAAAAAAAATCAATAACTTTAATAATTTACTTATTTTAAACTATAAAAATAATAATCTAATATCTACTTATTTTGAAGCAATATTGTTTGTTAGTTGAGTGTTTGGCTTATAGTGTGAAGTATCTGACCAAAATGATCACAAAAACAAAATTTAGAGAAGAAAAACTAATGTAACTATCACTAATACGTAGCAACGTGTATTATTATTATATAATAATAATCATGTGATTGATTATATATTGATAGGTCATGGACTAATTCAGCCCATCATTGTGATTTTTATTTATATATATATATATATATATAAAATATAAGTAGTAATATTGTTATTTTGTCAGCCATGTGATCAAGTACCACCTAACACGCAATTTTGAGTTCCCATGTTACTATTGCATGATCACTAAAGTCAGCTCTTGGGTGAGGCAAATAAAATAAAGGCTTTAGACCCCGAAATTTTTGGGGCTTCATTTTTTATTAATAATAAATTTATAAATTAAATTCTTTCAATATTTTTAGAGTATTTTAAAGTACGAGTACAGTTTTTTATTATAAATCTTTAAAATGGATTTGAACAATGGAAGCGTATCACGTATGATTTTTTTTTCATGTTCTGTTTAGTAATTAAAAACTAAAATCACTAGGTGACGAGGATATGAAGGAAAAAAAAACATTACCTTGACCAAAAGAAAGATCTTTAAAATATAATGTGCTCAGATTTTGAAAGTTAAGATTTATTTTTCAAATTAAAATGTTAAAGAAAAATGATATAAGTAGAACATAAAAATACAATAACTCAATTAGAAAAAATACTTGATTATTTTTTAAATGCATATATGCTTACAGAATAATGTAAATAATTTTTGCGTGGCATATTAAAAAAAAAGAAGGTCAAATTAAAATTGACAATTTTACCTAAGATCCACAACAGTTTAAAAGATGGATTGTAAAAAAGTTACTAATAACATCTTAAAAGGTTAAGATTAAGAAAATATATTTTAAATTAAAATATATACTTACAAAGTTTCCTCATAAATATTTAAGGTCTTTCATCATAGTTTGATCTTTTAAGTCATCAAATATAACATCGATAGGGATAATCTTGAAAACAACTCATGTGAATTTTGCATCAAAAATGATATGGAGGACCTAATTTATGCCAAGCAGGACAAATAGAAAAGGCTACTACTATGGAGATAGAACATATGATTGTATATGAAGCTCTAAAATACAGCTCCATTCACAACTTGCAGGCAGTGGCGGATCCAGAGTTTTTGTTGAGGGGGTTCGAAGTATAAAGAAGTAAACGCGTTAAAGTTACCAGATGAAAAACCGAGTGACATGGGAGGAAAATTTTAATTTTAATCCGCTAAATTTAACTTATATTGTCATGTTTTGTTTAGGTTCTTCCTACTTTTACCCTGGTCCATCGAACTTTTAAATTTTCGAGTTACTAATATTATAGTGCATATTCTGAAGATAAATAAATGACATCGTCGATTTTTTTAGTTCATTTAATTCAATTTACTAGGTTAATCATTTGTTTTAAAAAATAAATTATGAACCAATCAAATAAGTTTAGTTTAGTTTTAATCTCTTTAGAATTGACTTGAAAATAGTAAGAAAGAGATACAATAACATTAAGAAAGAATTCAATTAAATAGATTTTATTAAAAGATTATTCACAACTTTTAAAGTTTTCCTATCGATTAATCTTAATTTACTTTATTTTATATAATAGTTTTCTAATTCAATTTTAAATTTAATAACAATGCATCATTTTCTCAAAGAGTTTCTTTAAGTTAGTACATGAGAAGAGAGTTGTGTGGAAATAAAATGAGCAATATAAATAAGAAGAATAAAAGATAAAAATATAAAAAATGTGGCAAATAAATTTAAACAAAGATAAATTGAGAAAAAGAGATAACATAAAAAGAAATATTAAAAAAGTAAAATAAAATAATATAGTTTTAGATTGAATTAAAAAATAATGAGGCCTTTTATTGGATATTTCTAAGCCCAAAACTGAGCCCATCTCAGCTTTTTCAAAGCAATAAAAAAGGTTAAAAACTTGTTGCACTCACCGAGA
>JAJOOS010016627.1:0-34736 GCA_029582725.1 Solanum chiquidenum
GTTTGAATGTGTGGATGTAAATAAGTTTTTTATTCCGCACTATTTTCATTATTGAATGCAATGAATGACTATGTGGCTTGTATAAGACCCCTTCGGGGTTGAATACGCCATGTTACGACTAGGGGGTACTCTCGGGTCGTGACACCTCCGAGCCATTCACTTTTTAATGAAATATTGCTTTCTCACTCGAGAGCCCTTCTAGCTGTTCCTGATGTCGAATGAGTTCATCATTACATTCATGCTTCACCTAAATTGTGGGAATGCGCCATTTCAACT
The DNA here is from genome assembly GCA_029582725.1 of Solanum chiquidenum. Classification (NCBI taxonomy): domain Eukaryota; kingdom Viridiplantae; phylum Streptophyta; class Magnoliopsida; order Solanales; family Solanaceae; genus Solanum; species Solanum chiquidenum. Next base: position 277 of record JAJOOS010016627.1, read on the forward strand.
CGACCGACTGGATATAAGGCCTTGACCTGCTCGAAGGTGTGCTGCAAAAATTCGATAGCTTGATTGGCTCGACAAGCGTTATTACATATCTAATAATAATACTCAAAGAGAGAAAGTAGCTTCCTACTACGACTCGGATGGAGGAAGAAGGATTTCGAGGGGTAGGCTTTCCTGTTATTCCTTACACGGGGCTCTCTCCCCAAGCAAAGGGAAATGCGGTACCGGCTGTGATCATACGCTGGGCGCAAATCCGAGAATCTTATACTTCAGCTGAAATGAGGCAAAGTAGCTACCTGGGAGATTAGGTAGGAGTTCTCATCTAAGGAAGGCGGATGATAGGATAGCCCTATTTTATTCAAAGGGAAAAATGACCCCCTCCTTTTATAGCCAAACCTGTTATCCTTCCCTCTCTTTCTCTCAGGATTCTGAATGACACCAACAACTGTGAATATCCCTATTTCAAGATGAATACCTTTTTCTAGGGTTGGTGTGGCTAGCTATGACCTTCTGGGCCTCAGACTAAACGGCTAAGAGTTGGCTCCTTTTGTCAGACTATCCCATGCTTTGTTTGGAGGGGCGTCACTCTAGGTTCTCGCTTCGAATACAGAAGAAATGAGGTATTGTCTCTTGGCTCGGGTATTTCGTAAGTTCACTTTTTTAGAAAGGCATATTTCTTTCCCAGTTGGCTGGAAAGTGGATGCAGAATTACCGGTCTTAGTCTTCAACTTTTAGCTTAGAAAAGGAAAAAAAATCAGTTGAGTTAAAAAGCTGGTAGCGCAGGTTGGATCTTAGCCTAAATTTATTTGTTCCCTGTTGAATGATCGAGTATCTTTGACTTTACCTTTAACTGATATTTTGAAAGTGGTCCGCGTACCCCATATAGATTAGAAAATAGAAAAGAATGCTTTTCATTTTTTCTCCCATGCTTTCTTAACAACCAAGAAAATATTCCAGTCTCCTTGGGGAGGATGTGAACACTTTAGCTGAAGATGCCAAATCAACACCCCAAGTGACCATTTCCCTATAAGAAAGAGGAAACGGTGAGAAGACAGACATAATGGAATAGGATTTTGAATCGGTGAAGGCAAGCGCTGACCTCGAGGATTCCTAAACGGTGCCATCTACTTCAGGAATGGGTTGAATAAACTGAGCTACGACCCATTAGCGAAAGATTCAATCTCAACATTTGGTGTTCCCGATCCAATTAGTGGAATACTTGGAGCGAGTAGTAAGAAGAAGCAAGTCTTGAAGCCCCCTTTGTTTGACTATATTATCATATTCAATTTAGTAGTAGCATTAGCATCGAAATAGTAAACAGTGATTGTAGACTCTGAAGATGCCACGTCAACTCAAGCCCTCTCAAGGCTCAAGGCGCAATGTAACCCACTTTTGCTAGGCCAGGTGGTCTACACAGACTATTTGTTCTAATCTAATAGCTAAGGGAGAAAGATTTGTACATGCTGTACCGAGGAAAGTCCTTCTCTTTCAGTTGTGGTCTAATTGCGCCCTATCGGTGAAAACCTCCTACTTCACAGCGGGAGATCATATCGGTGCTATCTTGTTAGGAGATCGTAAACAAAGGGCTTAAAGCCTTATGCTCGTCCAAGAGAAAGAAAGATTCCATCTCATATTTAAAGCAATGGTCTGTGACTCCACGACTTGTTTAGGTTAGGAGAGTTCCTTTCTTATTTTTGTTCTACCATTAAGAGAAGGATCATAAGCCCTAGTCCCAATCTAAACAACATATTCATCTACACCTGAAAGGGACGAAGTGACTCGACTGAAAGGAGAGGGATAAAGAACTTGACCCTCCAAATTGCATGTAAACAGGATGCGAAAACTGAATCAGATAAGTTTGGTGTTCAATCGACCCTCTTGCTAGTGACGTGCATCCGATAAGCCCAAAATATTTCCTTATTGGCCGGTGTAACTGGTCTCTAAAGACAAAATTGGTAAAGAAGGAACTGGTGAGCATTCCCATGTTCATTTGTCCAACTAACTATGTGATTGAATTAATGTGGTACGTAGGAACATCCATTGTTGTTTCCTCGCTAACCCATTCTCGATCGAGAAGACAAAACACCAGATAATTTTTACATATGCATTTTTTGAAATCTTCTTATTTAAAGCACCCAACCACCCTTCTCCAAGGGTTTCAATTCTGCTTTCGGAATGCCTGCTATTAGCTTAGTTTACTAGATCTATTAGACTACCTTGCTATGCACCAAAACGAAGTCACTTTCTTTCCTTCCACTCTACATTCTAGCTTTTTTACGGACCAGAAGAAGAACAAAGGGGAATGTGGTATTCTCAGTCATCCCATTTCGTTCCAGTTGGTACTAGTAATGCCGCATCCCGCTCTTCCTTCTTATTAATGTATATCGTAAGCTCCATCCCTTTCGAGACAAATTTTCTCATCCCTTGGAAAAACAAATGTCAGTCTTGGGTAAAAAAATCCTAGTAAGACTTACTTTACAACATATGAAATAGTTGCACTTATGCCTCCAACATCAATAGGAGCAGAAAAGATTCAAAAGGCAATTAGGCCAATTAGACTGAAGGGAAGGTGCGAGCAGAGAAGGAACTGTTGAAAGGCAACTAGTGAAGATGCCAATATACCATTTCCTTAAACAATTGAATCTGAATCGGTTCTTTCTAGGATCTTTATAAGAAGGACGATGAAACTTGATCAAATACAAATAGGGGAATCAATGCCACATCTATGATCCCAAAAATAAAAATAAAGGCTCATCGAACGAGTAAGAAGACTAGTAGTTTGGAAGCGACCAAGGACGGTTCTCAAAGACATTCAGTTTACGTGGAGTCAAGGTTGTGATCCGAGGGCGTAAAGCGAGAAGAAGTTTACTAAACTCTAATGGTTGATAAATAGTATGATTGTTTTTTAGTTTTAGAAGAAAAGATAATCGTTGAGGTGTTTACTTACCTAGTAAGAGTGCTGCTAGGAAGCAATGGGTGCATAGCTAGTGGTGTACAAGTTAGAAACCTTCTTGCCCCAGGAATATTTCAAAACTAGGAGGTTATTTCGAATAGAAGAGAGAGAGTGTAAAGGGATGGGTTGGAGTCCAGTCATGTAGATGTAGATAAGAAGGCAAATGAGCTTACTTTTCCAAGTAATGGAGAGATACAAAGACAAAGGTATGTTATGGAATTAAGAGCTCGCTCCGCACCTGTTTGTTATAGCTAGTACATTTTATGTTACCAGTTAAAGTTCGTACTAGTCCTGTACAGAAGATACTCGATGTTCTTAGGCTCACAGAGCAGTCTCTTGCAGCCATTTCTAGACCAATAGCCAAAGCATATGGGCAGGGATGTCTGCAAAGGGGTAGGAAAACCATTCCTGGTAGAGCTTTGAAGGTAGGAACCTATGATGGTGGTTGTTAACCTTCTATTTAATGGTCTAGTTGAGTTCAGTGATTCGAAGGAGTAAAGAGTCTTAGTCAAGGGGTAATATGTTAGAAAGTTTAGAATTTAGATGGAATGCTTGCTATCACTGCATTAGATGTCCTAGTTGTCCGGTACCAACCCGCTTTGAAGGTTAAGTGTGCCTTCGTTCCTGTCATTCATCCAGTCTCTTGCAAGTGCTATCAAATCCTCTTTGAGTGAGGATACTCTTTATTTTGGGAGTCCTACAGCAGCTGCTCCTGAATGCGCTTACCTTGCCTTGTCGTCGATTACCTTCTGACTCTTGTGGGACTTCATCCCATCTCGTGAGGGGATCTTTGATGCGGCATTATCGGTGTCGTATAGGAAAAAAGGAGGTACAAGCGCAAGATCAAAGATAGATATTCCTCCCATCTTACCTTTTCAAATTCCATTGCTTATCAAAGAAAGAATTCTAGAACTATGGTAGTTGGTCCCGTGGAGCTTTTAAAGGTAGTTTACTTACTTTAGTTTAGAGCGGGCAACAAGCTGTTTTTTTAGTTAGTCGAGTCCTAATGGTTGGCAACCTCTATCCAGCCCTATATTATTCTTAAGACTTTGTTGGACTTGAAACAACAGCCCTTGCTCAATCAGCTAGAGCTTGACTAGTTGTCCATCTTTGATCACCATTTGTTTCGACTCGTTTGTTACCTAGTGATGAGCTTGACTTGTACTCTAAGACGATCGTGGTCCGATCTGACAAAGCTAGCTCAATGTATGCTATAGCTGCAAGATTTTTATCTTATTGCAAGCTCTTTTCCTTTTATGCCTGGCACTGAAGAAAAAAGATCAGATGCACCTTATCCGCTATTTGCGATGTCAATAGAGGTTAGGTACAACGGACTAGAATTCCACAGTAGAAAGAGCTATGCACACCAGCCCTTAGCATTAGTGCGTCTATGCATGCTTTTAACATTCTATATCTTACTGCAGAAATTCCCCCTTAAGTGCTTTAGTGGGAATGCGGAGGATTGATTGCTTGGTAGCCGTAAAAGCGGTCCCGAGAACCTTTGCTTGTCTGGTGAACATTCAAAAGGGAGTGTAATGTAAGTGAGGGTGCGCCCCCCCTTTGTTAGCAAGAAGTGGTTAGCGATCTAGACATCGCTCTTTCAAGTCCTCATCGGTCGAGTAGAAAAAGAAAGCCAAAGCAGTTCAATGGTGAATCGGTGGATCAGAGATGCCTTCCGTCGATCGGACGTAGTCGACAAAGGCCGTAAAACATAGGAATGCAGTGGTGGCTGTCTAGCTGCAATATTTGGTTTAGTTTGGCCTCGACGAGAAGTAAATGTGAGCATCCCTCCCATCTCACGTTCTCTACTATGATGTACATTCCTTTCTGACTTCCCTGGGAAATCCACCTGAGAAAGGGACTTACCATTTGTTGTTCTAGTGGGTACGTTTCTATACTTGTGTTATAGTTGCTAAAAATATATTTCGCATCTTTTAGAATGACACAGCGAGTCCAAACTAGCCTCCTAGACTGAACCTCCCATTCACTTGAGTAGGCCTAGATCGAAAATTCTATTGAATGAAACCTCACGCTAGGGATAAGCCTTATTTCTAGGAAGCCCACCGAGCCTTCAATCACATCACTATTGTTAGATCCTTTGATCATGTATTAGTTATAGCCAACCTCTTTCTGTCCTCCTATCCGATAAGCATGTGCTTCCCATTCTGATCCCGCCCTTAGACTAGAATACAAAGCTTGCCCGCTATAACTACTCATTGGAGTTTAGGTAAGTAGACAGAGGATCACTTTAAGGTAACAAAATGATACGTCACACTAAGCCAATCAACGATAGATCTATCATCATAGGTAAGAACACGAAGTTCTTGTTGTGGGGTGGGATTGGCGAATAGAAGTAGGCAGTTCAAAAGTAGTATGGGATGGATAAAAGGTGATAGGGGATACGAGACTCTAGTCGATGTGTAGGTATGGTGGGAAGGGCTGGTAAGTGCCAAAGAAGGAGAGAGCAGGCAACAGTGGTGAAACTGGATGCTCGAAGTCATTTTAGATACGAGAAGACCGCTTAGGAGGAGTACAAAGTTGCCACAACCTAGTAGGGATTTATAGGAAGCCAAAAAATGTGGGCCTTTTTACATAATAAAGGGGGAGAGCGCCAGGAGAACATCGAGACGCCATCAGTTTGGGGCGCGAGGTCAGCAAAGCTTGCTGCAGAAGAGATAAGAAAAGGCTAAGTAGAGGGGATCTGGTAACTGTTATGAATGTGGAGGAGTGGGGCATTTTTATCGTTACTGTTCCAATGTTCAGACGGATGAATACTACTAGGAGGTGCAGAATAAACTAGTTGAAGATGGAAGAGTGAACGTTGTCGAGCTTAGAGCCCGGGAAGCTCTAAAGGTAAGTTCGGGTCGGAAACATAGCGGGGGTTCTGAAGCTTCGAAGAGGATATAGTTTCCCTGTTGTTAGATTGGGTGGAAAAATAAGAAAATGTCAGTAGAAAGGAGGAGAAGACGGAAAGTTGTATTCAAAATATATGTCAGAATTGGCCAGTGCAAATATAATCATTAATATTGGGAGTTTGGATAACATAGCGTCCACGGAAATGGTAGATCAGTTGGGGCTGAAGGCCTTTTAAGTAATGGCCTCATCCAGAGCCTTATCGAATCATATAAAAAAGGGCATGATCGGCGGGCCTTTTGTTGAGTAAGGGGGGAGAAGGTGCCCTTTCTCTAAGTTGAAGCTATGGAAGTTAAAGCAGGACGTCTGGTGCGACGTCATCCTTATGGACGTATTATATATCCTACTCGTACTACCAAGGTCTTTCGAGTAGGGTTCTACCTGCGTAGACAGAACACCGCCTTATTTTTAACGGGATATGCAGTTATTGCAATCAGAAGACTTTGGTTAGATAAGGAGAAAGGGTGTTTGTTGGCATACCATTTCTGGAGGTGGGAAAGAGTCCATAGAATGCTATGCCTTGATAGCAACAAAGCCAACTAGCAGAGCCGATTCAGGGATCGGTGGGATGCTGTATCTTTAAGAGATAGGGGCGGAGGTATTCAGAAAGGCTTTCTAGGAACGAGGCCCCCCCTCCTATGTTGTAAAAGGGAAGCGAAAATCTTTATCTTTCTGCAACACTCTTCCAACTTGATCCCGCCCCTGAATCCGCAAGTACCGACTTGATTACCCCCTAAGATAAGAGGAGGATATAGAAGCAAATTTAGTTGCAGGTAGGAGCGAGTCTACCCTGCAAAGAGGCTTCTCGCTTATCCCCCATTTCCAACGAGGAGATCTAACGTCAAGTGCAGGAATTGTTGTCAAAGGGGAGGGACAGTCTCAGTCCGTGCTCAACACCAGCTTGACTAGCTCAAAAAGAAGCAACTGGAGTGTGTAGATGGGCATTGATTGAATAAGAGGTGGGTGATTCTTTTCCAATAATGCCAACAATGGATGATATTATGGATTAATTGCCTGTCGGGAGCGTGTTACTTTTCAAAGCTTACCTTATAATATTAAAGAAAGGGGGCCCTTGGGCCACTTGACTATAAGGAAAGTGGAAAGGTCTTTTTTTATATAGAGAGAGTAAGGGGGTTTTCTGGGGCTTTGAAGCAGGGCCACTTGTATTGCAAAACTTTCAGAGATGGGATGGAAAGTCTTTCGTGAGAAGATATGGTAGGCTTGATACGGATACAGCTGCTTATCACCCACCCTAGAATCAAGCAGTTCAGTTCAACTATACCCGCCGTAATTTCCTTATTCACGACAGAAGGAAGCAGATTATGGATCTGTTCAAGCTGGTCGATCAATCCCTCCTTTCTTTCCCTTGCCTCCGGACACCTTAGAATAGATATAATTGGAAGGAGGGTGACGAACAAACACAGTGGTTTGAGTGCTAGGATCCCAATCGACCTGCATCAGCGGAAAATAGAACTATCGAATCATGGGTGACTCGCTTTATCGGGATAGGAAGAATTGCAACATCGGCATTTCTTTCCTTCCCTAAATCGATCCACTAGTAGGTAGCGGTAGGAGAGATCCATTATGGTGGGATGGACCGTTCTTGAATATCGGCCGGTATTTTTATCAATCTGCGGAAGACTCACGCATACTAGGAGGGTACGACTTCAACGGATGGAATCAATCGAACGGCCAACCAATTGCTATTTTTGTAGGAGATAAAATCCAAAAGACCATTATTAGCGTGTAGTAGATTGGCCCGAGTGCATAATAGGCCAGTTGAGAAGCAATTTCATCAATATATTGAACGGTAGATACAGGATCATAGGATGAGAGGGGTAGATCTACCCAATATGGACTGATAACAGATGGTCCCCTCCAACTTCTTATCTCTCTTCCTCGCATTCCATTCATGACCTAACGACTATCCTTCTTCCGGGGAGGGAATCACCTGTCGGATCGAACCCAAGGATAGGTTTGATTGGTTCGGTGTTGGATCGAATGAACACTCAACCGCGTCATCACGACAGTGATGGATGTCCAACCTTTAGATCTCTTCTTTCTCAATAACGGCGGGTAAGGAAAGTTCAAATGCTAATCCGGAAACTGATGGCTAGAGGGCGAAAAACGCTTTTGCGAACCAAAGCCCCAAAACTAGTAAGGGCACTCATGCCCCAGCAAACCACCCCAACCCTACCGTGAAAGCTTGACTTTACTAAACTAATAAATAAGGCTCGCGCCAGGCGCTCACATTTTTTGGCTGAGCCGTCTCGTATCTTGCTGGTAATGGATTTCTTCTTGAATCTTGCTTGGTTTAGGTAGGTAAGTGTTAAGAGGATCTTTAAGACTTGAATTAGGTATACATAGGTACACATAGGACTTTCTTGGAATACATAGTGGTTGGCATCGAATCACATGAAGCCCATATAGATGTCCACACCTATTTCTTCTAAACTTCTTCATGTGGGGAACATAATCAGTCCATAGAAGGACCTACTGAGTCATCCACCCTTTCATCTATTTGATGCATCATCTCATGGCCATCGTGTAACTCCTCGAGAATCATGTCATTCGCCTATCACGTGTTGCCACCAGAGTCAATAATACTCAAAGTAAGCTCTTGGCTCGCCCCTATCTCTAAAGGGACTTACAAATGAGCAGAGTCATTACGACCGTGGTAGCTGCGAGCCTCTTGGGTCTTGCCCTTTCATCTTTTTTCCTCCGCCTTCCTCTTGTAATTGACCCTTTCATTTTTTCTACGCCTATCAATCTGTCAGATTGACATCCAGTCGGGTGAGCGATAGTGGGTCCTGTTTACTAATAGATTTGCCGGCGCTAGTAGAGCAAAAAAAACCAAATAAGAATCCATAATATTCAAATATACTGATCACTAATCAGGATCATAGAAAGCCCGATATTACCAGAAAGGATAGTCATGATGTCCCTTCATGACCAGCGTTTTCAGTTTGGAGCCAAAGGCGAGGGTTTCCAACCGGCCCCCTTCTCTGGCTTTCCCTTTAAGTGACAATGGGTGTGAGGTCATCGATAAGCCTCTCCTTATTCATTCTATAGGGTGGGGCTGCGGACCAACAATCCAGCAAAAGGGCTGAAAAGCTCCTCTCCTCGCGGCTCCCTATGTTGATATTCGAGGAAGTAGCTCTCGACACGAGGGATATACAAGAAAGACCTGCTATAGATCCCCAAGTCTCCATGGTCATTCTTTTTAACATCTCTTTCTATTCTTCTAATGTAATTCTATCAGTCACCTCATACTAGCCCCCATTGCGCATACTGAGTAACATCAAGAAAAGGGAAAGCTTATACTACCGTGGCGGGAGGTCATCTCCGAACACATTCCCCCTATAGTTGATCTGCCACAAATTGAGGCATATATTTTGGAGATGGTCACGTCAGCGCAACAAGTGGATCATTCATGCACAGACTTAACTGAAAAAGAAAGATTCTCTTTTGTTACCGACCTTCTGCCCTTGCCTGGTGTTTTAGGTCTTCTTATCCAAGAGGACACTTTAATCTTGCTTTAGAGGCCCGAATGCTTATCATTCTTGCTTTCTAAACTTCTTTATATCGAGGGATGAGGAGCCATATTATCCTGCATTCCTTACAACTATATAGTGAGTCGTGTAGGTGGCGTGTTTAAATTAGTACCATACATTGGGATTCTTTTCCCCTCATCGCTATCCAGTCAGGATGCTATGTCTCTTATCCTTCATCACTGAACCATCAAAATATGGTATATAATTAACAAACTTTTTTTTCTTTCTTAAAACTATACTGAACCACCTATCTATTCATTTTTTGGTGCTATACCGACACTGATGAGCATCACTTAGGGCTTCATTCATGATACTCTACTAGGATCTGCAGCGCTTCAGTAGGCCCTAGGCACTAATGTGAGGTTAAAGTTTGAACCAGTGCTTAATACTAGCCATTAACATTGTACTCCCATAATAAGGCAAGAAAGCGGAAAATTTCAAAAAAGGAAAATCCTTTTGATTAGCTAGTTTCCAGGAGAGAAAAGGTCTTATGGAAATCGCATGCATACTACTAATCTTTTATTTGGTCTGATCGAGCAACCTATGAACAATTGTCGCCTATATAACCTACCTTCCTGACCAAGGGAAGAAGGTATCAGATATCCTTTGAGAGCCCTTTTGTGAAACCAGTTCCTTTACTCTTTTTGAATGAATTACAGTCAGTAAAGTAATCTGGTGGAAGGGGTCCATATAAAAAAATTTGGCTTCTTTTTATTTTTTCTATTTTTCATTTTAGCTCGAACGAATTGAGAGGGTATGAGTTCCTAAATCTATTTACCTTGACCAGGATCAACTCATTCTATGCCCCAGGAAAAGGTAAAAAGTAAAGCAGTCATCAAGCCAGAACTAGTTTCACAGCTACCGATTTGCACCCACGAGTCAAAGAAGACCAATAAAATCTCAATTCACCATAAGCAAGGGATGAAAGAGGCCTTACGAGGGCTTTTTCCCACTTAATAGATTCATTCCTTCGGTACGGCGGTTGTGGGTATCTGCCGTTCAGAGATTCTATTAGAGTAGGACAGTTAGCCAAGTTCTCTTGCCTAGTTTAGATAAAGCACCCCTTTTCGTCCCACGGCATCTGGTTAGGACACAAAGCTTATTCTAATGCAAAAATAGCGGATTCTATAACATAATTCTGCCTTTTCGAAGAGATAGCACTCGTGGCACACACTTGGACCTTTGCCTTAGAAAGAGTTCAACCCACTTGAAAGAAGAAAGGGGAGTATGCATAGTACCTAAAAGTACAGATTCGGGGTTCATCCCTCAATCAAGCACTACTTGAAAGTTAGGATAGATTCTACTCTCAGTTAGTACATACCTTTTTTTAAAGCTAGAACTCTTAATCGTTTGTAGCCCATACCTATGGGCTACTTCACTGACACGATGGTCGGAGTTTAAAAGCTGCTTTGATAGAAGCAGGTTAAGAAATATAGCTAAAAGTGCTATCATATGGAAGAGATTCTATGGATGGAAAGAGGCCCTTCCTTGCTTCCAAGGTTTCGACATTTAAAGTCAAAGGATTATTTGTTTAAGTTTAATAATAGAGTAAAGGAAATCGGCCTGCTCTTCTCTCTTTTCTCTATTGAACTATGGAAAGCACTTTATAGTAGCGACATGGATTCACCACAACTTATGACTTTGCCAATGGGGGCAAACGAAGGCTAATCCGTTCTGGTTGTTATGACTGGCAAGAATCGGTAGGTTCTTTCAGTGCTCTTTGGTCCTTCTTACAGACACTATCCTTTGTATAAGTTATGATCCATCCAAGGAATGAGCTTCCCCAGAGTAAAATCCCATTTAATACAAGGAAAAGATAGAATCTCGCCCGACAACAGGAGCTGATTTAACTCCCAGACAACCAAGGAAGTATGCACGAAGATATGGTTAGACCCTGTGGCAACCATTATCCGGGAACGATTATCATGGAACTGGAAGATGGTTGGCGTGACACGCCTAAATCCCCCACAATCAATCCACAAGGCTTCAGACGACAGGAGCACCCTTTGAAGGCTCTCGGCCTTGTTCACCCTTTCAGATAAGTATCCAGCTTTTTCCTTGAGGGGAGCCGAGATTCAAAATATGTGGGCCTTCATTGCCTTAAGGTAATCTATCCAAAGAGCCTACCCTACAATAGATTCAGCTAAAGCCGCGCTTGGAAGATTTCTTTCTCAATCATTAATCTGAACTTACTACTTGAATCCCGAAAGGCGCTTCTCTCATTATCTATTCAATTTAAAATGCTCACTTATGAAATCAAGCTAATAAGGCCAAAAACAAAGCATGGATTCCACTGGCATGAGAATCAAGCGAAGTAGAGACATAAGCGGATCCAAAGAAAAGAAGCAAGACGACTACTTCCATTCCTCTCCTTAGACCGACAGTATTACAAGAAAGAAATAAGACATAAATAAGGAGATTATTACCTAGAAGAATAATGTGAATTAGAATAATAATACCTCACAAAGAAGGTAGATGAATTGCTCAACCAAGACTATCTCGACCTTAGCCTTCTTTTCTATTTAGATTCACGTTCGTGATCCCAGCCCCGAAATGACTTCACTCCAGCGCCTCCTTAGCCTTTTTGCATCTTTCTAGCCTTTCAAATTGACTAAGTGCCAAGCCTACTTGTGAAGAGAGGGGTCGTCGGGCTATTGCAGAGTGAAGGAAGATGGGAAGGTGTCTTGTCTTGGCCTAGGCCTACTTGGGTCAACACCCATAAAGTGATGAATTTCATTATAGTTTGTTTTTAGTATATATATTTCTTTTATTTAATCCTGAGGTTTTTTCTAAGATTATCGGATATAGTGTATGTAGTATATGTACTTTATTGTCTAATAGACTTCTCTCTTTAGTAAGATTTTTCTTTTCATAATCATAATGTTTCCTTATGATTTTCTTTTTCTAAAAACACAAGTATGATTTTGAATAAAAATCCTTTCTGGTTTTCTTTAGCTTTTCCAACATTCGCCGCCCCTTTAATAGTCTTTTGCGCAGATCCTGCACCTGCACTTCTAGACCTCAATGAGATTCCAATAGGCTTTTCTCCTGCGGAAATAGCCCAATTGCATCGGGAGACTGAAGAGAAGGAAGCCCAGTGTGGCAGGCTCTTGCAAGAAATTTGTGGGCAGGCAAAAGAACTTGTTGTCTGTCAGGCAGGAGCGCAGGGCGAGCTCACGCTCGAGAAATTCGTAGACGCCGTCAGGTATCTTACAGACGTGGACGAGTTGCCCGAAGAGGAGTGAATACCCACTCTCATTGAGTTCAAGGCCCCAATCAATAATAAAGACTCGCCTATTTCGTTTCATATAGATAAATAAATAAAAAGATGGGGGGTTCATTGTCTATGCAAAATTCTTTTTCTTAGATAGAATGAATGGAAAATGAGTGCTTGTGTTGTGGTTTTCGTAGTTGCAAGAATATTTTTTTTTGAGAAAAGGTCCCCTCCTTCAATATCATGATTGGGTCGACCAGGCCAGATCATGAGTGAATAGAAAAAAAATGTACATAGTTGTTCCAGCTGAAATACTTGGAATAATTCTACCACTTCTACTAGGAGTAGCCATTTTAGTGCTAGTTGAACGTAAAGTAATGGCTTTTGTGCAACGTCGAAAGGGTCCTGATGTAGTGGGATCGTTTGGATTGTTAGAACCTCTAGCAGATGGTTTGAAATTGATTCTAAAAGAACCTATTTCACCAAGTAGTGCTAATTTCTCCCTTTTTAGAATGGCTCCAGTGGCTAAATTTATGTTAAGTCTGGTCGCTCAAATCGTTGTACCTTTTGATTATGGTATGGTATTGTCAGATCAGAACATAGGACTACTTTATTTGTTTGCCGTATCTTCGCTAGGTGTTTATGGAATTATTATAGCAGGTTGGTCTAGTAATTAGGGGGCGGTTGTTCGGTTGCCTATGATACTAGGACCAATAGGTTCAAAATGGGTTTGTGTCGCAAGTGTTGAACGATCTACTCTACACATGTGTGGGCTTACAGGTCTAGGGCTCATAAACCCTCTTTTTCATTTATCAATAGGGCCCTACCCTGGTTGGTCACTTTTCTAGGCCGGGATCGATAAGTGGAAGTCATAAAAAAGAAATCTTTCTCTTCGCACCTCAGATCAAGAGGAAGGGTTGCTTGTCAAGCTGGCCTATATATAAGAATAAGAAATTTCTTTCTATTTTCTATTATTATATAATAGAAACTATAAGAAAAATGGAAAGATTCACTTTCCATTAACCGACTCCTTCTTCTTTGTCAACGCTACTAAGGACCTATAGATTTGCCTACTTTACTTATTAAAGATAATGAGAATGGGTTATTCAAACAAACAGGAAAAGGCCCTACTTAGTTTCACAAACCTTTGTCATTATCAGTCAACTAAGTAGGGCCTGAGGCCCCATGCGAATTCGTAAATCTGAGGAGCATGCCGCAACAAAAGAATGGTCCCCTATGCATTTCATTTTTTCCTTAAGGGAAAAAAGGTACCCCCCATCAGAGTGAACCTCTCCTTGTGATTGGGATGAGGTAGATGCCTCCTAGTCGGGAGGCGGATCGAATAGGAGTTTCCTTAGGTAGCCACTGACCTACAGTTATCCTTAAACTTCCGCGCTTGGTTGAGAAGAAGCAAACAAAAGTACGCTCGCTTGTTGTCTTGTTGTCTGTCGCAAACTGGGATCGCTCGCCAGCTAGGTTAGATTGGATCAAGATTTTATGAGAACATATTCGCCATATTCGGGGACAAAGGGTTGAACGACCTGTCGATCTACTTACTGCAGCCCAGGAATAAAAACATCGTCTAGGCGTTCCATATTGCTCCGATATCCTCTACGCCTAGGACGTTGTCTGGCCAAGAGCCATAGTTAGTTGTTGTTTCTGGTTGTTTTTTCCTCGTTGTTGATACCGGCAAGACCTAGCCAGATGATGTCCGCTGGTTGGAGTGAGAGGGCTCTTAGTACATGCATACCCAAAAGTGGGCGCTGGTTAAAAAACAATCATTTGATTTTCTTTCTTGCTCTCCCTTAGCAGCGGGAAAAGAGTCTATCTATTTGCCTAGCTTTGGTAGATTTCCCCCAATGCAATCCACCGAAATTCCACAAATCCCTTGGTGGATAAGTCTGATGACTCAGCAGTGCGGAATTAAGTTTCTTGTCTGGTGGATCTGATCTATAGTTAGGGGCAACACATACCAAAAGGTTCAAAGAAGGAAGGCACATAAGAGTATATAACCAACCTACCCTTCTGTATAACCTATTCACATTATTGAAGCGGTTGGATGCATAAGGGAAGTGCACATTTGTGAGACCTTAGTCGTGATGCATAGGTGAGTCAACCTACGAGCACGGAAGAGTGTGGTACCACTACCCTTCTCTAAGTAAAGGTTAGATTCTTAGTCATGTAGATGACTCCATCTAAAATTCAATAGGGACTGCCATTTTCGGCTGCAAATTTGCATAAATTTTTTATGTGGTCGGTTCTTTCTTTTGAAAAGACTACCAAATCGTCCACGTAAGGCTCGCATATGTTATGTAGGAGGTCAATGATAATTAGTGTTATCGCTCTTTGATATGTTGCACTTTCTTTTTGTTTTTTTGGGGCATATCGTAGTAAGGAAAGGAAGTGAGGGCACTCATTCGAATCGAATAGTTGAAACTACTATAACTCCTATTTTTCTACTTTAAGAGAAGCCTTCTAGCTCATTTTAAAGTGTTGATGAGAGAGATAGGACATTCTAAAGATAGTTGTTGAGGAAGCGATTTCTAACTACGAGTCTATTTTCAAGATAACTAAATGCCTATCTACTGCTAGTTCTGTTCCACTTTCTAAATAGAAAGGAAGAGGTCAGTCACCAATAGGAGGAGGATATGAAAGAGAGTATCAACAACCATTTCACTCGAGCGGAACTTCTAACTGAAGTTGCTCACATTTTTCAGTAGGGTCTGGGCTATGGGGTCCTTTTTCTATCTTATGCGTTTGGGGATGGCCCCTCATGCATGCTATCTATTCTAATTCAAACTTGTTGGATGCTAACTCGGCCCTTTGACTTAGTGCGTTGGCAAATTGGTCCTCCCAGGCTTGTACTTAAAGACCATGTCGAACCCTGCATCAAAGTCTTGTCACCCTGCCCTCTTGGGGTCTGAGTAAGGAGAGAGCTCGTAGCCGCGTTATTGGGCTTGTCTTGTTGATAAACTTGAGACCGGCGAAGACTGTGCTCCAGCTGGTGGTGAAGGAAATGGGGAAGCGACTCATTCCTTCCTTGCGGAGGAGTTAAAATAGACTATGACAGCTCTGTTGCTTTATATCTTTCTTTTCATTTCATTTTATTTATCTAAATAATTAGAAATTATTGTTGAAGATAAAGTCAAGTTGAAGATCATTTTTTACCTATATTCCTGATATAGAAGAAAGAAGCCTTTAGCAACTACTAAGAAAGTAATCTATTAAGTAAAGGGAACTAATAGTTCTATAAAAGGTTCTCTTCTGGTGCTAAGTCAAAAGTGATGTGATTCCCGGGGGGATCAGGAAGGAGATATACCAATAGACGGCCTATTTTGAGCTTGAAAGAAGAACTGCTACGCCCCTTTACTTATGTAATATCCTAAGCTTCTCTCTTAACCCTTTTCTCAGCCTATTCTAATTTCACTATTCTATTAGTCAAGGTTTTTGAAAGAAAGTCTGACAAACGTAGGAAAACTGATTGATAGTGAGGGTTGGCACCCTGTAGTGAATGTGGTAAGAGGTATATAACCATTACCCTTTCCTTTCGGTAGGCGAGAGGAGAAGTGTTGTTTGCAAGCGAACCCAATAAAGATATGAGGTGGATTCGGTACACTCTTTCCTCGGATAGAGACAGAGCTAAAGAAGCAAATATCAGTTCTTCTCCTAAACGTGGGCCTCATATTCGTGAGCCGTCAATAGGGAAGGAAGCTCCTCTGTCTCTTCTTCACCGCCTAATCCCTCCCTTTACCTTTAGCTGGGTCAAGGCTGGAAGGAAACCTCTTTGGTACGTATGAGTGGCTGTCACGAATAGAAGTTTCAAAAGCCAAAATAAAGATTTAAAGACAAGAAAAAAGTTTGTTGAGACACGGGATGATAGGGCGGGCGGCCGACTTTTGGTACTTTCTGCCAACTCGATTTTAATACTAAGTAAGCTCCTCATCGCATAAGTAAGAAAGTTCAGCTACAGAGGGTAAAGAGAGGGGCGTTCAACCACTTGACTGTAAGGAGAGGGGCGGACGAGAGTTCTAATAATTCTCTTCCTTCCGGTCTGCGAGCGTACCATCTTTTTCTTACTTGGATGAAGAAAGACAGAACCTCTCTTTTCAGCCACAGCTAGCAGTTTGCTTTCCACTTTTGAATACCAAAGAGAGATTGAGAGAAAAGCAGTACGTAGGACTTAAAAAGAGGGTTCCTTCCTCTCTTCACTCTCCTAATTTCGATGCTCACCTTTCTGGTGCCAAAGTCCTACCCTTCCACTTTACAGGAAGTTCTAAAGGAAGAAGTCGAAAAGGAAAAGAAGGTCACCTTTCTTGCCAACCTCCTGGCTTTATTCTTATGCTGATCAAGATGCACTATTTTTTATTCTAATATATTCCACTTCACTGGCTTGCACGACTTCCCCCTTGCTTAAAAAAAAGGGAGCAAGTCAAGTAAGTAAGTAGTGATTTGAACCACTTTCAAATAGAAACAAAGATAGAAGGAAACCAAGAAAGAACTATCTGACTTCGCTATCTTTCTATGAGCTCCTAGGAAAGAGATCCTACTCCCAAAGAAAGGAAGATTAAGAATAGTCATTAAGAGAGGTGACCCTCTTTTGCTTTTTCAAGCTATGAATGTAGAGATCAGGTTGGAGAGTGAAAGGGACGGAGTGGTATGAAGTTTCTTGAACCTAGTGCTCGGGAGGTTGTGCTCGACCGAAAGGGTAAGGGCAAGTATACTTGGCTGGACGTAGTTCTGGATCGATGTAATTGAGACAACTAAGTAGAGGATGGGAAAAGGTGAGGCCGGCCAAAGGGGGTTCTATATAGCTCTTACGCTTTTACAACTTGTACTATTCTATTTGAAAGTGAAATAATTTTTTTGGCATCATCTGAGATTATCAGTCCCGATTGGAAAGTCTTCAAACTTTCCAATTAGGATTTTCCGAGCACACATATAGATTTTATTTGAATAATAAGGGTAATTTGGTTGTTTGGTTAATTCTAAGGATGTCGAATGGAGCACTAATAAGGGTTGTGTTCGAAAGTTAATTGTGTTGTAGCTGTTAAAGGCTACTTCACTATTGGTCAAGAACTAATATCTTGTTATAATCTCTAGTTCTATTCTGATATCGGTTATCCTTCCCAGAAGATTTGGCTAATGGAACATATAATCTTTAAAGGAATAGAACCCTTTGTTAGAACACAGACGCCCCTCCCCACCCGACCCCCCGAGACCGATTCATTTTGTCCGACAGGGAAAGTGGAAAGCCATAGTGGGATCATCGAAACACACAAAACATATTATTATGACTTTATGAAAATTATTTTGTGCGATCGAAAGATCTCCTAAGGTTTCCTGGTAGGGCATGTTTGAACATGCCCGACGATTAAAGGGACTTCTCTTTCGAGCTCCTCTAGTCGCCACTGCGTCCATGTCCAAAGAGATTGCCCTTGCGTGATGTTCCTTTGTTAAGCAAGTTAGATACTTAAAATAGAAATCTGGATTCTTGTACACTGCCTTATATTTAAAGCAATGTGCAGTATCCTTACAGCGGTACTATGCTAGTAATTACCATAAAGGTGATTTACTTTCTGTTCCAGTATCCCTCACCAGGTGTGGTAATCCCTATATCATACCTGTTGTATTACGAAAACACATAAGAGCGATGTCTGGTCGAGGTGATAAATTGGTTAAATTTACCTATCTTGGTTTGGTTTAGCTAAGTTGATATTGGTTGCCAAGAAAGTGACTAAGGCAACCTTTTCTTCTATGGATTCTCCTCACCCTGATATTGGGAGAAATTTGGAAGTCCTAGATGAGATTAAAACCTCTTTTAGAAACCTCCAACCAATCTATCTACCATACCTCCAAAACATTCCCTTGGAATTAGGAATGTCTTGGGAACCAACTTGGAAAAGTACCCCCTTATTAGACAATTTCGTCCGTAGTTTTGAATTAAAAGTGGACGATACAGTTTATAAGGAGGCTGCAAAGTATGCTAAGGATCATATTATCTTTGTGAACCTGAAACATGAAATTGCAGCTTTTATCTGGAATATTCAAAAAAATCATTCAATTCCAGATGGGTTCTTTTCACCTGGTATTTTATGGTCTAAAATGGTATATTACCCTTTTGACCATAATAATACCCGGTTTGCTAACGAAATGTTCAATTATTTTGAATTTGCTGTGGATCCCTATTTTAGTACATTACTAGGGGCTTACACATGGGTTCTGTTAGCAACTGGTCGGTTAGCTCAGGTGATTGAGGGAGGTGGTAAGAGACGTATCTTTGCAATTTGCAACTATATTAAGCAAAGATTACTATTTCTTGTCCACAAGTGGGCAATGAAGGTTTTATCCAATATTCCAACTGATGGAACTTTTAACCAAGAGCGTCCGTTGTTGAGATTTCAATCAAAGAGCAGTCCCCTGACTATAGATAGGAAAAGATGTAGAGGTGTGTGCCACACTCACGAGAGACTGAGAAGTTGACGAAGTAGCGAGTTAAATGAGAGGCTAGAGTCAAAGGTGAGCCAATGAGCTTCTCAGTTAATGAAGAGCTTCCCTTGATGTGAGCAGAACTATCTATTTGAATTATTAAGAAAGCGGCCCTCCATTCCTTCATTGAGGAGTAGATTGAAGGGCTTATCGCTTCTCCTACTGCTACACCCTGCCCTGTCCCGCAGCCGACCAATCTGCTTCCTTAACTTTAGAAAGATTATTTTTGTTCAACATTGTTTTTTCTAGAAATAGGGAAAGTAAGAGAAGAGTGAATGAAGACACCCACGAAGCGGTAAGGCGATCAATGAGTTTTTAATCTTCCGCTTTCTCTATGAAATTACAGACATATAGTGAATGGACGAGCCCCTTCAACTTTGAAGAAGCTTCCTTTGTACTTCCTTTCATAAGGGGGGTAGGAAAAAGAAAGAGATTAGATAACTATAGAGCAGATTCAGATCCAACCAGCAAGGCATACGGTCTTGGACACTTAACCAAGCTCTTGATGAGTGGTATCCACCCTCACCTTATTCTGCTCTCCTTAGCCTCCGACTTGGGCATGGTGAAGCAAGGGGTCAGTGAGATCTACCCCGATCAGTGCAATTAGATAGATAGAGTTAATAGTTTCTTCAAAAATTCTAAAAAGAGGAGTTACTCTTAGAGTTAGGGAGCGAGTGGAATAAATGAGTTCAACACGCTGGATAAGAATCGTAGTATACGAAGCGATCACTAGAGCGAAAGGGTGTAATAGGCAAAAAGGACTACTAGAGATATATACTTTGAGAACGAGTGGAATACCTGAAACAAGAGAGGGTAGGTAGAGCACTTTCGCCCTTTAAGTTTTGCTTTCTCTATCCACTATCTTACTAAAAAATCAAAAAAAGAACTTCTGAGTTAAGAGAAAGAAAATAGGCACACCCTTACACAGCCTTAATTAATAATAATATAGAGGGGGCCCTTGGGCAACTTGACTTTAACGAGAGGAAAAATATGTTAGCCGGGGCTTCTTCCTCGAGTTCTGTCATGATCGAGCACTCGACGAAAGAGCTTCACAAGAGGCATAGCCCTTATTCACTCACGCAATATTACTGGATCAGGTTTTTGCCCATTGTCCAAGATTCCCCACTGCTGCCCCCCGTGGGAGTCCGGGCCGCATCTCTGTCCCAGTGTGGCTGATCATCCGAAAAGACCAGCTAAGCATCATTTGCTTGGTCAGCCTTTACCTAACCAATTACATAATACTACGCAGGCTCATCAAACAGTGCATTTTAGCTTTCTATAGGATTTGGCCTGAACTATTCGGCAGATTCCCACGCGTTACGGACCCGTTCGCCACTTTGTTCTCAACTCTTCTCACATCCTGGGCAAGACAAGCTACCTTTAGCTAGGACCCTCTTTTCCTTCTTCCCAGCTCCCTGAAAATAGCGTTCGACTTGCATGTGTTAAGCATATAACTAGCATTCCTTCTGAGCCAGAATGAAACTCTTCTTTTGAGTATGATTGGGCCCTGCAGTGGTAGAACCTGGTGAACCGGGTGTACTATTTCCCAACCTTCTGTGAACTTTTCTTCTCTTATGATATTTGCTTAAGTAAAGGTTCTTTACCGGTGACCCAGTTGATTCGGCCCCCACTATCCTTAAGGATAAACTAAGATCTCTTGATTTGCCCACATGCCCTACTAGCATAGCAAGTCTGGTCGCTGGTGTGTCGTTCATTCTAGCGATAGGCTCCAAGCGCGATTCTAATTCTCAATTTGGTTTTCTGTTCTGGAATGAATCTATTCTAAAGAAAGACCTGCCTATATTGAAGAGGGGATGGTTCACGGTAATGAATGGTGGTATCGGTCGGGGCAAGCACAACACACATTCCTGCAGTCCTTGTTGCAGCTGATAGACTCAAAAGTAAGGGAACAAAAAGTTGTGTTGAACAAAAAACCTTCAAAATGGAATAAGCTACTATAACTTTCTTTGTCGTCAAAGGAAAATGGAATCATACCTTAGTTTAGGATATCCCTACTCATATGTAGGAGGAGCTACTGCCTTCCTTCTAATCGGTTCAAAGAGAAAAGGAAACGAAACAATAAAGGTTCACTTTCATTGGTGTTTCCCCCTACATGTATATTGGGGCGAGAGCGGGCACTAGCTTCCTAAACAGGATTTTCTTTGAGGTAGAGGCTGGATCAATAAAAGAAAGATAAGGAAAGTGTACAAGATTCCAATTGGGCCACCTTCCTTTAAGTTGTGGCTAAAAATAAGCCTGGATGATCTATCTTCCTTCTCTTAGGCCCCTAGACCATGATGTATTACATCCCCATGAATGAGGAAAGGTATTTTCAACTAAGGTCTTAAAGTCCAGCCCGGTGATGAATCTTCTTCCACTCCCCAACCTCTAAGGAGTCGTAGAACAATGTCTTTATTGGGAGTTGTGAAACCTTCGATTGAAGCTACTTCTGCGGATTGCGACATCACTCGGCCATGGATCAAGGCTCTCACTCGCTCCAGACGTCGATGCACCACCAGATTGACCCTTTTCTTACCGGCATGGAGAGTGGCGATGGATGCCAAGATGAAGATTCCTCAGCGCCAATTAGGGGGTACAAGAGATAGTTGGATCGTAAGACTTTCTCTCACATCCCACTTCCTTCCATGAGATAGTAAATTTTAGCATATTTGAAGAATCATATTGAGAAAATTAAAGAAGACGATCATTGAATTGATTAACTTGAGATGAGAAATCTATCATGTCCGATTTCTATGATTCGGGTTTAGAGAGGAGTTTCAAGACAATAAAGAAGTGGTGCTTCTTTTTGGTACTCCAACTCAGTAGCTCATTCTGGATAAGCGAGTGAATTTCAAGCCAGGGAAAGTTCCTATTAGGAATGGCTTCCTTTCAGGTTGTGTTGTTACAGATCAGACTGTTCTAACAGGGCAGGGGAGATGGATAACTAATATAATACAGTACAACTATGATCGGGCAATAGCGCAAATAAGATCAGACTGAATGTGTGAAGGATATGGTTCTGCTTCTCTTCTGTCCCGTTCCTTCAATCAAAGAAGAATCCATACCCACGGCTAGTGCCAGTGCATAGTCAGAGTCTTCCCTGCGTGCCTAACATCCACTCCTTCTAGTCGAGTGCCTTGCGGTGCCTTTAATGATGAGGGAAGGCGATACCGAAGAGAATAACTCAAGGGCACTGGCTACTCCATCAACTCAATTTCGTTGCGTAAGTGAGGATACCTGTCATCATAGTCTGAACTTGAAATCTTTTGTAGGCTCATCTCATCGATTAGCATTCCGATCCTGGTCATTCATAGATAGTCGGTGCTTTTATTCATAGGCTATCGCCCATTCCTGATAATCGCAGCTCTGCCCATTCCCTATTCCATTAAAGAATGAATGGGAATTGATCTGACAACAACTTGGCAAAATCCATCTCTTTCCATCTCTATGTTCGCTAAACTTGCTTCCTTTCTTGCTTTCATGAAGCCGACCTTAACAGACATCTCTTCCATTTTCGTGGATGGAAGATCCGGTGAATCAATTCAATTAGATACCGCTTACCTAGATGTGGTGCTTGTCAATCGAAGGGAAGGTAAAGACCAAGACATTGGGGATTTTGAATCTAACTGCACTTTCCTCAGGTCGAATGACTATCGATCTTGGCCTGATGAGAAAAGGGTTGAACTCATACTTGCCTTAACCTAATCTACTTGGATCCCGGATTCCATTCCATTAAGGCAGTCATTCCCTTCATGTAAAGTAAGAGTTCAACAGAAGTCATCTCTCTGACACTGGTTGTTCTTTCTACCTAAACTTGCGGCTTGTTTCATCAAAGATAGGTGTAAGCTAAGTGTCTCGCTAAACCCATTTCCTTACAGTCAAGTGGCTTTCCGCTCCACAGTCCTTGCATACTAAGATAATTCTCATACATGCTTTCTTTCGTGGATGTCTCACCTATCAAGGAAGTATGGAAAATATAGTTTTTATCCTTGCGGGGAGGACCTCAGCTCAGTACGCATAGAAGTACAGTCTACCTCTGTTTCCCTCTACTGGCTTTCTTATACCTATACCAGTAACCCCAGCCTACCTCTTCTGGTTGAAGTTCCGATGAATCGGGTATTCCCCTCCTGAGCCCAAATTCACCCGCACAGGGAAAGATCTCAATAGGCCTAGGGCGGGGGATTAGCTCCACTACAGGGCCGGGGGAAGAAATAGGCGTGGGAAAGAGTCTGCAACAAAATCAATTGAATAGACAGAGAAGCCCGGTGAGCCTATCGATTCAAGCAAGTCTGACTAATTTAGGTGCCGCCTTCCATACTTCTAAAAGCGGATGGTTTTAAGTCCAGAGCCCTATTCTGGTTATAGAGTGCGGGTAGCCGACAAGTAGGTTAGAAAACTGGTGAATCAATAGGATTTGCTCCTCCCTTCACTTCCAGGAGGAATTTTATAATCCATGGCGAAGATATTGTATAATAAGAAAGGGCTTACTTTTCAGAGTTATCTTTCTTGATTTCAGAATGGAAAGTCTTGGTTGAAGGAAAAATTCGGTGTAATTCGCCATTTTTAAAGAAAAGAAAGGTAGGGTAGAAAGTCTTTTTCTCCATCTAAGTAAGAGAAGAGGGGTTGAAGTTTATAGCTAGTCGAAAAAGTGATAAGAAGGTCTAATCATGCTACTTCGGTCGTATGCTTAACACATGCAAGTTGATCACTTCACCCTTTAGAAATAGGCTAAGAAAGTCATCGGTTTGAATTCGAGGAAGGGCTTTTTTTTTTGGTATGTCGCTCCTCCAGCAAGGAGCGAGAGAACAAATTCTGACCTATTATGTCACCTTTTTTGTTTAGAGACGTTCTCTCTCTTATTGCAACCTTTCTAGGGAATTTTGATGTTAGAGTAATGCCAATTCGAATAACTGGTAAGTGTCTCATGCTGTTCCTTTTAGTGTTTATGGGGTTGATCCTTATTTTGAGATTTTTTGGATTTCGTTCAAAGAGAAAATACTGGTTTATTAATCTATTTATTTTGATTCTTATTTTATTTAGTATCTCTTTATTTATATTTTTTTCTAAGGAACTATTTGCTATCCCAATTAGGGATTTTGTATTCTAAGCTTCTCTCTAGGATTTTGGTTTTTAGTGTCGGGGGATCAGTTACTCTTTCGGGCCCTTCCGAGCAAGCAAGCAAGGCTGAGTTTGAAGAGGATCATTTTGGGATTGATGTCCTCTTGGAATCATGGGAAAAATCTATGGAAACGGGCACGTCGGTGGATCAGCCAGAACCAGAACCAGGACATGTGCCGCCTTCTATTCAAGTAGCTCCCCAGGGGAATAAAGCTGGTCCATGGAATCAGCCCCCACGAGTGGTCCCATATCCGTATCAACTGGATGAAGTGATAGGGAGGGGATTTCATTCAGTCTATCTAGCAGAGGCTCCTAGCCAAATACTCATCTACTCCCCCTATCGGGATCATGTACCTAGCCGAAATAGAGGCAAAAGACCTATTCGAGGTCAAGGTCAAGATTCTTAGGATCATGGCGGTCATTGATCCAATGGGGGATCGGCTGGGACGGGGAGCTTGGGCCCTCGAGAATCTGTGTACCGCCATGGGAGAGCATTCCTTAAATAAACTCCATACCCTTCTTTCAAATCTCGAATCGAGGGGAGTCATTTCCGAGTCCTTCGCTCAATTAAAAGGGAAGGTACCCCTGCGAAGGGGTTGGGACGAACACTCTACCACATAGTGGAGTGGATAGCTAGGACTACTACAATGGAGATCGTGTACAACAACAATCCTATATTTGATGTCGATTCATCCACACTTCCATTCCTTGTAGAGGAAGGCTAACTTCTTGCTGGCTGAGGGTTGTTTGAGCGGTAACGTCCACGTACGGCTCCGTGAGAAGGGCGGTGGACATAAATGGACTTGTTGTACCTCACTCTCATCTTCAATGGGATCTGCTCTTTCTTATTTGGGAGAGTATGCCAATATGATATTAATGAGGTGCGGGGATTTGCATCTGACATTCGTTGGGCTTCTCTCTTCGGGATCCTGCGCACCGGCCTTTTTGTGCAATAAACCCCTCCTGCCAAAGACTAGTGGTAGGTGGTCCTGCGGAGCTTTCAGAAAAGAGTAGCCTTGTGTGTAAGCACAACAATGAACCGCGGTGAAACCTCAGACGGCCTATCTAAGATTAGGGGGGGATCCTCAGTAGTGGTGACCCAGCTACTGTTAAGAAGAATGAATTGTTCATTCGCCTAGGTGTTTTTGTTGAAGTTTGCTTTAGTTACTGCGGTAGTTTTTCCCAAAATAGGTTGTCTGGTTTAAGATAAATTAGAAATTTAAAATTTTAGTTAAGTTGTTTTAGTTGTTGAGATATATTTGAATTTTTGAATTTTAAATTATACAGATTATGTGTTTTATGTTGGCTATTTAAATCCCCTTATGCTTAATAAAAATATTGAAAGCTATTGAAAGTCATTTCAATCCATTGAGAGACATTTTCAATATTTTTGTGCTGCCCTATTTTTAAAAAATACCAACAATGGTATCAAGAGGTTCATTGATCTTAAGGGATCTATGAAATCTTCCAAAGAACTACCATACATTTTTTAACCCCTAAGGGCTATCTTTTAACCTATCAGTGCTATCCATTTTAACTCATCAGGGCTACCTTTTTAAACCCGTGCTTTTTTCAATGCATAGGCTTTTCTAAACCATTTTTAACCAAAATAATGGCAAGCAACAGTCTCTCTTTGAATGCTCCAAAAATTTTCACAAACAAAAACAATCAAATTTGGTCTATGAGAATAAAACCATATTTTGAAACCTATGTGATATGTGATGTTGTAAAGGAAGAAAAATCTTTACAACAATATTCTACAAATCCTACAAAAGTTCATAATAAAGCACTTTCAAATAAACTTCTATACAAGACAATGTCATGGAAGGTATTTTTGAGGAACAGAATCAAAAGAATAAAAAGAAAAAAAATAAAAATTGCAAGTTCAAAAACAATGAAAAAAATCCAGCATCAACTACCAAAGTAAAAATTGAGGAAGAGCATTTTTTCAAATGCAGTAAAAAAAGCAAAGGAAGAGTGTTGAAATTTGCTTTTAGTTACTGCAGTAGTTTTTACCAAAATAAGTTGTTTGGTTTAAGATAAATTTGAAATTTGAATTTTAGTTAGGTTGTTTTAGTTGTTGAGATATATTTGAATTTTTGAATTTTAAATTATGCAGATTATGTGTTTTATGTTGGCTATTTAAAGACCCTTAATGCTTAATAAAATTATTGAAAGTTATTGAAAGCCATTGAGAGACATTTTCAATCTCTTTGTGCTGCCTCATTTTAAAAAAACACCAACAATTTTCATTTAAGTAAGATGCCTCTCGCTCGCACTCCCACTGATTGGATTGAACTGAGACTGGTACTAGTTGACTAAAAGGAGTGCCTCTTAACTAAACTAATAGTGCACTAAGATACTTTCTTATAGTTATGATATCTAGTATTCTCAAATCAAAGCTAAGCGCTCCTCTTCTCTTCCATCTACTTCGTTATCTTTCTTACTTAACCTTGTGGACTTGGCCTAGTTGAACTAACTACCATGCTGGCAAGCGCTTCCGCTTCGGACCCAACTCTAAGCGCTAGTTGACCCTTCTTCGGTCTATTTCAGCGGGGAGGAAATTCCAGATGAAACTATTTCCGAGTTTTGGATGCTTGCTATCTGCAGTGAAAGAATTGAGAAGGATCGTTGCTCCCGGTGATCGAATTTAGGGGACCTCCATATGCCCTGGTCAACTCTTGGCTAAGCTCTTTGGGCGGGACTTTCTCGAAGTTATCACTTCTCTCACTTACAGACTAGCAATTCAATAAATCACTCATCATATAGAATAACGATCGACAAGTCCAGAGTGTGCACCAACGAGAGTCCACTGGAAAGATTCCCCGAATAGCATTTATTTATATATGATAATATCCAATGGCAATCAGATAACAATTAGTGGACTGGCAAGAAAGACTGTACTTCTTTCTTTTACAGGCATTGCAGTTCCTAGGTCTGGTTGGGTAAACAAGCTGAGGCATAGCATTTTGACTATTTCCTTACTTGTCGGTGTAACGACTACTAATTATTGAATACCTAGCTTGTTGATGAAGATCGGCATAGGCCAGTCAAATACCGAATCACTAAAAATGGAGTAAGTTTGTATGCTTGCAGACGCTGACTGAGATTGCTCACAACCTCGAGAATGAACTTATTATATTATTATATTGACAATTAATGATACGAAAGGGTTGCAGAGAGTAGGCATAAGGGACTACCGCTAGCGGCAGCAACTGCTGAGAAGAGTAGGTCTGAGACTAATCTGCTAGCATGGATCAGGCCTCTTAGTTAAGCTGACGTAACGGCTTCTGCTAAGATACTCCACATTTCCGCACAGAAAAGTGAAGTTAAAGATAAAAGTAGCGAGAGGGTCTTTCTCCTATACCCTGCCCCAAATAACTTATCCAGCCCTCGATATGGCAAGCTGGAATGATCGATAGTGAATACAGTCTCGCAACTTACCCATCAACCTTTCTAATAGGTTATTCGTAAAAGGGGTTGGTTAACTGCCTATACTAGAAGTATGAAATGGTAGGCTTCCTACCTCTATCTATCCCGGGAGTGGAAAGGGGTATTATCAAGAAATAAATTACTCATGGCTTCGATCTGACCTTCAAGGATTGGGTCGATCGGGGATCTCGACTATTAGTGGCTAGTACGGAGTTCACATCCGAAGTTGAATTCGTCCAAGCCTGACCCTACCCTACCATCCGAACTTATTGAATTAGCAACTTGAATTGAATGAATCAGTGGTGGGTCTATTCCCGTGACTCAAATTCACGGATTTCCTGTTTATGTTTACTTGCGCCGAAATTGAAAATCATTTCCAAGAAAACATTATTATAATTAGATGTGTTAAGCATATAGCTAGTGTACCTTTTGAGACAGGATCAAACTCTTCTTTTGACCATGATTGAGCCCTACAGTTGTAGAACCTAGTGAACCAGACATAAGACTGGAAACCTGAATAGCCCTTCTTTTCTTATGAGATTTCGAGGCTAGATTTTTATCGTACAATACCATCTATACTATCCAAAGAAGTAAGGAGAATTCGCATCCCGGTGCCAAGTAAGCCAAGACGGAAGCGTCAGGGATAGGGTACGGGTTTTTCTAATGAATTTACATACTGATGAGCCAAGATCAAAAGCTAGAAAGGGTATTTTAGTAGTAAAGAGAGAACCCCGATCAGTAGATAGAGATGGCATTTAGCAAGAGGCTCAATTGATAGTCCAAAGGTTTTAGACCCAGATGGTTATAACGAGACTAATAAGTAGAAAGTACATGCCCCTTGCATTTTACTCAAACCCTAGAAACATCTGAAGCCTATGCTTTTGCTTCGGAGTTCATGTCGGCGGGAGGGTCCTCGTTCATTTGTTTCCAAAACTATAGGAGAAGGGTATCCCATTTTATGAAGCGGATTCAACTGAAGATGGGTATTCAAATGTAGATTCAGTAAATTTAGTAGATTTAGTAGATTCATATACGTTCGCCTGTATCCACAGATGAAGATGAGGATTTAGCTTCTTCAGGTGATTATGGAACAACAAATTCTTATTCTTTTGATGGTGGGTGAAACAGTGGGCAATTTTATTTTATATAATCTAATTGAGAAGCGCATGCGTTTTTTTCTGCGCCGGTTTTGCTTACCTTTCGTAGATACGTCTACTTTCTCTCCTTTGGTTCTAGGCCTCCAACTAGAGCTATTACTTGTCGGCTTTGGGCTCTTAGCCAACAGTTACCGTCAAACCCTTCCACAAATCACTCACCTACTTACCCTGAGACCAATGATCTTGACGCAGAACTAGCTCTACTGATGATCATCGCGAAATCACACTAAGAAAGGTATATAGGAACAACGCATAAATGGCTTATTCCTAATTCCTAAGGTAAAAGGGTTTCCCTTAGATTATGCCTTTCCACTAGACTAAAAGAAGACGGTGACTCTACAAGGAATCAGGTTTATAAAAGAAAAGGAGGGACTCAAAATTGGTTATCAGTCAGGTCGTGGGAGACTAGGGACTTTAAGTGGATTCTATAGTAAGAGCTAGCCGAATATATCCTATATCTATCTTTCTTGTGAAGGTCCTTGATGTATCAGCTACATAATATCTATCAAAATCTTGCCACTGGCGAACCATAATCTCTGGTGTTATCGACCTTTCGGAAAGGCTCACTTGAATAGAAAGCCAATCTTGAAGAGGTTAGTGGATAGTTGTAACCAGTTCATCCTTCTTCGGATAAATTGTGGAGCGCGCTTAAGGCTAGGGCCCCTCCGCGCATCATAAATCCTTGTTTACGATCTTGAGAGAAGGATCTTTTCCAAGAAATACCTATTGCCCTTATTACTCCAAGAGATTCAAAGCGGTTTTAGATTAGTAGATTAGACAATTTCTACTTATGTGCTAAAGGCTACAGTGGCAAGAAGAACATCTTACTCAACAGGAGTAGTGGAAGAGATGCGCCTTCGGGACTTCCCTTTTAGTGTGGGAGTAGAGAAGGAAAAGGCGAAGATGAGTCATATAATAAGTAAGGGAACAAAGTGAGCTATAAGGCGATTTAATTCATTTCAGTTTAGTCGATATGAAAGCTAGCAGAGCTCATATCGCATTTGAAAGCAAGTGAGATATCACTATTGATTGATTGATTGATAGAAAGCCCTATTGTAGACTAATAGCACTAGCTTTCGATTTGTTAGGAAGAGCTATTATTCATAATAATTCCCGCTTCAAGCAAAGTCAAGGACCTTTCCTCATTGGTCTAGGCTTCAGCAAATTGATTTGGGACCTTGTTTCGGTATAAGGACCAAGACTTCGAGAGTCATCCTTCTTGCTACTTTCTTTTGTTAGAGGGGGTTCTTTAGACTCTAGGAACAAGGCTGTTGGTTGTTTCTCAGTCAGGCATGTCTGTAATGCACCAACAGCGATGGAGGAGATGCCCCATCGAGAGGTGTTGTGCGCAGACCACTCAATCTTTTGGAAATTGGGTCTGCTGGGGCGGATTCGCTTTCCGGTTGCCCTTCTTTTCTATTTGCTGTAGTAAATGAGACTGGGAGTTGGATTTCCTTTATGACCTTTGCTCCGTTGATCGATCAACAATTCACTTCTTTAGGAAGGAGCTGAGAGGGTTCGGACTAGGGTGATTGCGCGAGTAGATGGCCCAACATTCAAGTAATCAATCATTCTTTCTATCAGAGACTTCGAAATAGTAGAAGTCTGAATTTCCCATCTTCATCTATCCAGCTCAGGGCCTCATTAGCGTTCTCATATGTGAGCTATGCTGGTTCTGTAGAGTAATGGCCCGTAAGAAAGGAGAGAGAGGCGGGCTTGGCGACAGACCGCTTCACGGCTATTCCATTCCTTATACTAGAGATCGGTGGAGGAACTGTAAGAGAAGAATGGAAATTTGTGCTCTAACTCGACATATTCATCTTAATCATATTCGACCCTATTTTTCTTCTCCAGTTGATGATGCATATTGAACCATGAACGGAACACAAAACCAATTTCGGCATTCGCAGCGCGTAGGTTAATATATTGAATAGGTCAGTTTTTGTCTTTAGGGTCGGTGGCACCGTTAGCTGGCGTAGAAAGACTTAGAAAATCAATATTATATTAAATTGACTTCTGTATCGATCTACGCATCTTCCCTCAGAAAGGAAGTAGTTATGGGGGGATTTATCCCTAAAAGCAAATGCTAGGTAAGGGTCTCTTAGATAATAATATGATATATATTTGGCTAGAGGTAGGGCTCAGGCTTGTCCGGAGCAGGACTTATTGGGATTTTTAAGGTAGACCAAGCCCTAGATAAGGTGAATCTTACTTTAGAGAATTACACTAAATTGAGTCTAAGTATACTTAAAGAAGAAAGTGGGAGCTAACAAACTCCCCGAAGGGGGTGCAGGGAATTATCTTTTGAAACATGTAGCCTGAAAGAGGGGTTACCCGGTTCCCTATTCTTCTAGAATATTTGAACTCTTCACTTCCATAGCTCCGGAGTAAGATAGTCTTGATTAAGCTACTTCAGACTAAAGGCCGTAAGAACTAAAGCTACTACTTTTGACTTAGATGTCCTTAAATTCATTTACTTAGATTGAGTTACGATCTCAACCTGTGATTTAGAAGTTCCCACCAGGGAGCTTGATCTAAGTAAGTATATGATTTTTTAGCCCTTATCACGTCCCTATAAATGAGTTGGTTTTGGAAGCAAGGTTCAGATAGAACGTATAAGTAGGTATATTGGAATAGAAGCCCTTAGTGAAAGAGTTGAGAAGAGTCGAGGATTCCTCTAGTTTTGGTGATTCTTGGCGTAGATGCAATCCCATCTGGGTAATCAAACAAAGGCAGGGATTCTATTCAAATGCCTTATATTCTGCACCGGAAAAACAGACTAGAGAATTTTCTCCTTCAGAGTCAAGGCAGTTTGAACTGAACCCCAGCTAGTATTAAGATTGAGAGTCGTAAAGAGTCCGGAGATCAGTCATTCGACTTAGGAATCCCATCCAACTTCAGATAAGGTAGGAAAGCTACAAACCAGTCTTAATTCCTGCAGACTAAGATTCAGTTTCAAGTCCCAAGGGATTCAATCCAAACACTCATAGATTATATTCCCGCCTCTGCTCTGATGTTCCAACCCTGAAGTCACTTCCTTTAGAGTTGAGTTCAAAGTTACAGCCTTTAGTAGATATGCCGAAGTTAACTCATGATAACTCTTAGCCCTTACTTTTGATGAATGAGAAGTCTACTTAGGCAGTGGAAACCCTGGGAAGTAAGGAAGTTCAAGTTAGAGGGCATATGAATATGAAATAGAATATGATGAGATTGGTCAATCTTTCTCATTGCTTGACGAAAGAACGCATTTTTTGGCTCTAGAACTCCCTTCATGAGATGTAGAAGCAAAAAAAAAAAAAGGAGTGAATAGGGCTTATGGATCATCAACACACCGGCTAAGAAAAAGTACGTAAGGGATACGCCTTCCAATTCTCATGTCTTAAGCAGGAGAGTTTCTTCCATTTCATCAATTTTGTCCAGATCCCACCTTTCTTCCAAAAAAAGGGAAGGAGAAGGATCTTCTTCAGTGGATCCCTCTTGTTCTTGTTTAGTCCCCTTCATTTCGTAAGCTCTTTCTATTTGTACATCTCTTTCTTCCTCACTTTCCACCCTTTCTTCTATTTTTGAGGCTTCTTTCAGTTTCTTAGTAAGAATGGGTGAGGGTATTCTGTCTAAATAGTAGCCACAAGTAATAAATAAGAGAATACTAAATATTCGAGCCATAGAATTTGTCAATTCTAACACAAGGTACTTATTAGATCGAATGTACTTCTTAGATCTAATAGAATGATTTTGCCGTATCCAGACTAATACCAATCCAAGCCATTTCATGAATAAAATGTGACCAGTTAACCAACCAAGAAAACCAATTGTTAGAAAAAATATCTTGTTGTTGCATCGAAAGAGATAAATGTTGACTAATCTGGCTAACATTGAACTTGGTAAAATGAAATGATTGAATAATTGAAAAATGAGATTATTCAGGAATACACATTGAATGCTGAGATTATGCATTGAATTTCGGGTAGTAGATCCATAATAAAAAAAGGCTTCGGGATTTTTCCAGAAGAAGTGAAACAAAGGATATGGTAGAGCTAGGATACTTATTGTATGAGTTCTACCCAATGCTAGATGTAGAGGCGCATAATAGATCGATATGAACATCATGAGCTGCCCCGTAATAAAACCAGTTGTTGCTGATACATTCTTCTCGGTTCCTTCTTCCATAACCAGATCTTGGAGAAGGAAGAGATAAGAGGGCCCTATGGAGAATGTGGTCAGAAATCCATAATAGAGCCCGATTACAATGACCGAATTGATTCATGCATAAGGATCCTAGATTACCTAGTAGAAAATATTGAAAAATAATCACAAACCTCAACTAGCACCAAAAGAGGTAAACTAGACAACATATGTTATGTCAATGACACCAAAGGGATATTAAATGAATGGAAATGGGATATGGGTGGAATATAATGAAATAGAGCCACTTTGAGGTTCCTTCTGAAATAAGGGATGTAAGGGAGCCACTACGAAGACGTTTTGGGAGTTACAAAGAAAGCTTCGAGCTCATATTGTTCATGGGTTGAGAATGGGAATTGAACTCTATGAGATCGAACCTCAAGGAAGAAGCGGGAAGGAAAGGTTGGTTGCACGTCTTCTGGGAGTAATCCTTTTTTTCTCTCTCCCCGAAGGACTCAGTTTCTCGAGTATCTAGCAACATATAGAGATCTTGCCTTTGTCGCTGCATAGAGTGATCTTCTTTAATCTCCGAGTTCGAAGGGTAGAACAAGGGAAGGTCAAGGCTTTCCTCTCGTTACTCTTTCCACAGCAAAGTTAGCATATTTGCCCTAAAAGCAAGGATTTCTTCCTCTGTGTCTGCTACTATTGATGTGTCTACTCTCATTGACTCTTTTTGAGTAAGATCAGTAGGCGATAAGCTCACATCCAGCACCAAAGAAGTAAAGATCAAAGTCATTGTATCTTTACTACTCCCTAGAAGACAAAACTCTTAACGATGCTTTGAATAGCAATCTTTCCTACCCTATTCAATAGACTTGCTGGGAAAGCTTAATAGAGTGACCAAGCTTAAGACCGTAGACGAAGAGAGTGTCCAACCAATCATAACAAGCAGCCCTGCACTAAGCAAGTCGTAGTCCTAACTTTTTTTCTCCTTCGATAGAGTTGGATTGGAAGAGTTAGTCTGCGGGGTAAGCCTTTTCATGTGTGTGCATTATTGTTGATTAGTTTATTTTTTCTGGAGTAAGAAATCCAATAGGGATTCCAAATCTACATAACATAAGGAGAGGAGGTAGAGCAGTAGCTTGGGTTGACCATCTTAATGAAGATCGATCTGGCATAGGATAAGTAGATCCATTTAAGTCCAAACCAAGGTTGAAAGTCTCAATTCAATGTTGCGGTTGATGACTGTAGCAATAGTCAAAGGCAATGAAGGGAATACGCTTGGGAGGTGGATTATGTTATTGAAAGCCTAGCTCATCCTAGCACGGCATATATGTATCCCCTGATAATGATCATTCCTATTCGATATCATGAATAGGTATGCATGTCAATCATTTATATATGCGAGATGGAGGGCAGCTTTGGTTTGGAGCTATTCCCATTAGGCTGCTTTCTCCTCGCCTTGTCGATATAGCGCATCTTACAGGGCACCTTTCATCAAGTAAAGGCTCGTG